>PVIA01007963.1:0-77133 GCA_004024845.1 Tonatia bakeri
TGTGAACACCCTCCATAAGGCATCTTTCCCAATAAAGCACTGAATAAAGGGCCACAGGGAATAGTGAGCTGATTTTTCTGAATCAGAAGTGCTTCCGCCTCCCGGCCTCTGGGCCACGTGGATCCCATCACCTTTGCCTTCAGAAAGTTTCGCGTCTTCCCAGCGACCTCCGGTTTTCCCTCTGTGCTGCTGAAAGCATGAACCCAGGCTGCCGTTTTGCCGTTTCTCCCGTCTTTTGTAAGCCATCTCTTGACCTCATGTCATTCTCCAGCGATTGCTTTATTTCTGCGTCCCCTTTTTGTCAAAATTCCTGGGAAAAACTGTAATACTTGGCTCCTATTCCACAGGTCATCTCTGTAATCCTTGCAGGCAGGCTTCTGCCCCCCCCCCCCCCCCCCCCCCCCCCCCCCCCCCCCCCCGGGCTGCTCTCGTCAGGGTCGTCATCACCTTGACCCGCCCTGCTGACATCAGGGTCCTCCCTGGCCTTCAGCTTGTGACGACGGGTTGCTCACTCTGCTCCTGTGAGCAGTCGCTTCCATACACCTCATTCTTGGCTTTCCCCTGCCTCCCTGGACACGCCTTCTCGGCACCCACTGCTGGTGTCTCCTTGTTGCCCCGACTTCAAAACAGATGTCCCAGGGGTCGGTTTTCAGACTGCTTTTCTTCTCTTTCCACACTTGTTCTCTTCATGATCTCAATCCAGCTCCGATGTCTCTGAAATATGTTTCCCACCCAACCCCTTCTTTGAATGCCAGTCTCCCATACACAGCTCGGTAGCGCCTCTGCACCTTAGATGTGTCTGCTCCCAACTTTTCCCACTGCTGCTCTCACTCTGGTCCACCTTCCACTCTTTCTCAGCAAATTAACAGCTATGGCTTCCTGACTAGTCTTCCTATTTCTACCCTCTCCCTCTACAGTCTTCTCTCGAAACAGTAGTCCGAGTGATTCTTTTTATGCACGTAGATTGTAACTTGCCTGTGCTTAAAGCCCCAACTTTTCTCCATCTCAGAGTAAAAGCCCAAGTCCTGAGGCTTGCTGCCAAGGCTCTCCAGCCTCTGGCCTCCTTCTCCCTTCCCCCCTCCGCTTCCCCCTCCCCTAGCTCACTGCTCTCCAGCCACCCTGTTTTCCTTGCTGTGTCTCACCAGTCAGATCCACTCCTGCTGCAGGACTCCTGCGCTTGATGTTCCCTCTCTGTGTGGAGGATCTTTTCTTCAGAGCTCCCTAAGCTCTCTGCTCAGATGTTGATCATGTGCGAAGCCTCCCCTGGCCACCTCCGCTTCCCCCGTGTGTTCTACCTCCCTTCCCAGCTCCACTCTCCCCTCAGCACCTGTAGCCTTCTCGTGTGCATGTCTGACAGACACTGTGTATATCCTCCCTGCTGTACCCCTCCAGCACGTAAGCTCCTGGAGATGGGGGTTTCTGTTTTTGTCGTTACTGTATTTGCAGACCTCAGAAGAATGCCTTGCAAATGTGGGTGATCAGTAAATATTTATGGAATAAAAAACCCCAATTTGTGGTACATGGTCAGTCAATAGGATAAAATATTTGGAATTAAGAGTTAATCTGGTCTTTCAAGATGCTTTTCAGAAGTCTTTCCTCAGTTTAGGCTAATGATTTAGGAAGTTTTGATTATAAATGGTACTGTACACACCATTCTATAAGTCAGACTTAGTGATAGACTCATTACATCTATGCAATAATGAACGCTAATACAGGCAGAGTTCTCATCTGAAGCAATGATTCCGATAATTATTGAAATTCAATTTGTACATTTTCTTGCGTTGAAACAAAGTAAGTAGGAAAATTTAAAGTAATTTTATATAACAATGTGTTATATACAAAAAAAGTATTTGTAATTCTTTAGTCTGCAAATGTTCTTCAGAAAGAGACTTTCTAGGGAAAATAGATTGAGCCGTATGCCAGCTGTAGAAGCCAGAGTAGTAGATGAGCTAACATTGCCCTCTAGTGGAAAACATGAGACATGCACTTTTGCAATCTCAAAAGATCAAAAAAGACTCCATTCTTTTAGACCTATAGGGATTGATATTTCTAATTTATCATCTGCTTTTATAGTGTTGAATTAAAATTTATAACTTAATATTTAAAATCTGAATTATATAAAAGGTTTAAATAAGTAATGTGCAAAAAGCATAAATGATTAATCCACTTTTTAAAAGTGTTCACATTTCGTAAGCCATAAAAATAAATTAATAAAATGGTGGTATTTTTCATCTATAAAATCAATAAAAAGTTTGTAAATAAAATGAAGGTGTGAGCAAAAGAGACACTTACATTGTTGGTAGGAGCAAAAATTAGTACTGGATTTTTAACCCGGGGATCCTTTTGGTGGGGGGGTGTCATTCTCCAAAATTTTATGAATTTTTTTGTGTGTATTTGTCTTTGTTTTCTCTGAGAAGAAGTGAAAGTTCCTTCAGATTGTCAAAGGGGTCCATGCTTCCAAATGTTAAGAACAAATGTCCAAGTTATTTCTGGGGGAAACTTGACAATTTGTCCAAAAAAAAAAAAAAAAAGCCACAGTATGAGCATTTCAGAATTGTTTTGCAAAGCTGAACTACAAGCCACCCAAAATGTCCAACAACAGGAAAGTTTCAAATAGATTCCAGACCCAGAATGGGGTCACTGTGGCTATTAGCAACTGTGTTTTAGAATTAATAATTTTTTCACTTATAAATATTACTAGCAAAAGAGTAGTGAGGGAGTTTGGGTAGGGAAACAACAATCCGTAAATCTTACTTTTAATTTTTGTTAACTGAAAGTCACCAAGCAGAATTTCTTTCGTACAATGGCACCATTGAAAACTTTAATTACGTCTGTCTGTCTTTCTACTTGATTTTGTGTTTTAGGCATGAACCTGCCTTCTCGGTCCTCAGCAGAGGCAGGGGCAGCGAGGGGCACGTTACAGTGTTGCTGAAACACTGCCTTACTAATATGGGTAAGACTCCCACCAAGGAGGAATCCTGACTCTGAAACTCCATAAATGCAGCAGTTACAACAAATGAAACAGCTACAGATAGGGCAGGATCTTCAAGTTACAAGGTAAAGAGAAGAAAAGCCAGGTGCTGGACAGTCCACGGCGCTGCCTTTGGTGTGAGTTTCCGTGCATCAGTGTTTTTAATTGTGGAGACTAGAGGCCTTGGTGGCATCAGCTGCCTCCACGGAGGGGACCTGGGGGCCTGGGAGGCACACAGGGAGGCCCCTTTTATTTTTACTGCAAGCCTTTTGTGCATCCTTTGCTCCCCCCTTAAAAAATACTCTGCGTATGGGTCACTTCTTCAAAGAACAGAAACAGAAAACCACAATGAAAGGATTTTGTCATGACAAAAATACCTCCAGACCTCAGAGTTTGGCTTCCTTGTTCTGAGCAACATCAGAATGTTCACGTATTAGATGGAAGCTCCTCATGAGGCTTTGGTCAAGCTCTGCCACATTTTTTTATCTCCCATTGCAGGGTTTCTGAAATCCCATCTTGTCAACGAAGTGGTTTTTAGCTGAACTATTAATTGTAATAGGTGGAAGTAAACAGTAAGTTTGAGATACGAATTGTGGTGTTTCTACTTTTGAAAAAACCAGGTAAAATCCTAGAAAGATCTGCTGATCTGTAGGAGGGTCAGATCCTTTCGTTTAATGTCCATAATGTTGCACATTCATGCTCCTGTGCAAATTGTTTTGTGACATAAAAGGGCTGATGACCCGAGTTATAATTAGGTCCTGCTTGTTTCCTTTGGAGTTTATAGTCCAGAAAACTCACAGCAATGATGAAAGTCTTGTAACCTTCTGTTATAGGATGAATTGTGCCCTGCTCCCCCCACCTCAGAATGTGACCTCATTTGGTAAATGGGTCCTTGCCCATGTAATTAGTTCAGATGAGGTCTTACTGGGGTGGGGTGGGTTTTCATCCGATGTTAATAATGTCCTTATAAAAAGGTGGAATTTGGACACAGATGCACACAGGGAGAGCACTGTGTGACAATAAGGGCGAGACGGGGGTGATAGTTCTGCAAACCATGGGTCACCCTGGATTGCCCACAAAGCACCAGGAGCTGGGGGAGAGGCTGGAAGAGAGGCTCCCCAACACAGGAACCAGCCCTGCTGACAGCGGGTCTTGGACTTCCAGGGTCCGGAACTGTGAGAGCAGAAGTGTTTCTCGTTCAGGCCAGTTGTTTGTGGTGCTTTGTTCCAGCAGCCCTAGCAAACAAACATGCCTTCCCGTCCAAATGGCGTCAAGCAGCAAAATAAACCTCGAAAACATAAGACAAAATCATCTCTTTTTAAAAGTTTATAACTTTTTTAATGGTCAAGGAAGACTTAAGTGCAAATAGCAAAGATGAAAGAATCTGGTTCCCAAAGTATCAAGGTGTAACTGGTTGAACAGCAAGCCCAGGTGCCAGCCCTGCTGCCGCTGCTTTGCTACAAAGACCTGTAATCCTCTCAACAAGGCACAAGGTTGATATAATTCTCTCTTTTTTACAGAGGAAAAAACTGAGTCCAGAGGACTAAGTGCTGATCCCAAGGTGGTGCAGGCAGTGAGTCCTGAGCCCAAGACTTGGGTCCCAGCTGTGTGACAGACATTGTCAGGTTCAGAATCGCTGGGACTTGAGTTGGCCAACTGTCATATCAGGACGCTCATTCCAATCCTTTTCTAAGTGTGCAGGACTTACTGACTTGTTTCCGAGAAAGCGTGGGTGGCAAGGATGTCAGCGGAGACAGGCTGAACGGTTGTTCACCCTCCAGAAGCTCAGCAAAGGGGCTATTGATTGTGTGTGAGTGTGTGTGTCTAGGAGACGGTGATTGTCTGAGCTCATAGTGGCAGGGAGAAGTGCCCCTAATAAAACTAACACTTTCTATGAAACTAAAGAATTTGGCTGAAATTCTTTAATGTGTTTTTCATCACTTGGAGGATGAAGGGAAGATTCTACTCTAGGGCAGCCTTAGTGACATTTGGTGATTTTGTGACCTGAAGTCATTTTATCATATCCAGTGGATGCCCCTGAGTAGGAAATATTATTTTTTCTTTTGTTCACTTGTTACACAGAATCTCTGGGTTACTTGAAATTTCTAAAATGTTTATGATAGCAATCAAATTGAAATCCCACCATTTCTACAAAATTCTTACAGTGTCAACATTTATAATGTAATAGAATTCATAGAATGTTATCATTTGACCATGAAAAAATGATATACAAATTATTATTCTCAATGTTTTGAGTAGAATAGTCACCATCTGAGCACATCTGAGCCCCGTCTCCCCAAGATAAGAGAAAACTTGCTTTTCTCTCTTTAACATACGCTATATTTTAAGGTAGAATTTTATTGAAATGCAAAACATTGTTATTTTAAATATAAAATGAAATCTCATTTGTGTTCACCTTCAGTTATACTTTCTAATTTATTTTGTCATCTGTAGGTACCTTTCCTTTTTCTTTTAAAACTATTTTATTGATTATGCTGTTACAGTTGTCCCATTTCCCCCCTTTATTCCCCTCCCACCTGCATTCCCCATTTTAGTTCATGTTCATGGGTCATACATATAAGTTCTTTGGCTTCTCCATTTCCCACACTATTCTTAACCTCCCCTTCTCTATTTTGTGCCTACCATTTATACTTCTTATTTCCTGTACCTTTCCCCCTCTCTCCTGCTCCATCTCTCTCTGGTAACCCTCCAGGTGATCTCTGTGAATCTGTTCCTGTTCTAGTTGTTTGCTTAGTTTGTTTTTGTTTTGTTTTTAGGTTCAGTTGTGATAGTTGTGTTTGCTGTCATTTTACTGTTTACATTTTTGTCATCTTCTTTTTCTTAGATAAGTCCCTTTAACATTTCATATAATAAGGGCTTGGTGATGATGAACTCCTTTAGTTTTATCTTATCTGGGAAACACTTAATTTGCCCTTCCATTCTAAATGATAGCTTTGATGGATAGAGTAATCTTGGATGTAGGACTTTGTCCTTCATGACTTTGAACACTTCTTTCCAGCCCCTTCTTGCCTTCAAGGTTTCTTTTGAGAAATCAGCTGATAGCCTTATAGGAACTCCTTTGCAAGTAACCGTGTCCTTTTTTCTTGCTGCTTTTAAGGTTCTCTCCTTCTCTTTAATCTTGGGTAATGTAATTATGATGTGCCTTGGTATGTGCTTCCTTTGGTCCAACTTCTTTGGGACTCTCTGAGCTTTCTGGACTTCCTGGGAGTCTATTTCCTTTGCCAGATTGGGGAAGTCCTCCTTCATTATTTTTTTTCAAATAAGTTTTCGATTTCTTGCTCTTCCTCTTCTGCTTCTGGCACCCCTATGATTCTGATGTTGGAACATTCAAAGTTGTCCTGGAGGTTGCTAAGACTCTCCGCATTTTTAAAAATTCTTGTTTCTTTATTCTGTTCTGGTTGAGTGTTATTTCTTCCTTCTGGTCTAAATCGTTGATTTGAGTCCCAGTTTCCTTCCCTTCACTGTTGGTTCCCTGTATATTTTCTTTACTTCACTTTGCGTAGCCTTCACTTCTCCCTCTATTTTGCCACCACACTCAACTGTGGGAGGAACTCTGTCCAGCAGTATGCTCCTCCCATCAGCTGTGGATGAGAAATAAGTCGTCCCAGACACAATCTTGCTATTCTGGTGGGAAAGAGGGTGGCAATTTCCTCTAATGGAGAATGCCCTGAGTCTTTCTCCCAAATGGCTTTAATTGGGAATGGTACATATAGGTGTATACAGCATACGTGCATAGCTCATCAATCAATGTCAAAGGGCTATAGTCATACAAAGACAGGTATTATCTATAGATAACAATTGAAGGAACACAGAGATTTGTCATAGGTCAGGGCCTGTGAGTCATGCTGACACCAGAGGGTCTTTAAGACATGTTTCATGAGATAAAGAGCTTACTCCTTATGCCTTGAATTTAAACCTCTGGTTTATATCACCAGGGCTATACAAAACAAAGCAGAGCAAGCTTCAAAGGATGCAATGTATTTATCAGGCCTTGTTCCTACAGGAACCCTCGGTGTTAGAGTTGGGTCATGTCTGCCACCTGTGTTTTTACCTGCTTTTCCAGGGAGACTCACTAGCCCACTTCAGGGCTTGCTCTCTTGGGCTACAGTCTCAGAAATCACACAGAGTGGTGCCCAACACTTAACCATTACTGTGAGCATCCTGATGACCAGTGTTTTGAGCTCTGCATCTGATAGGTTGGGTATGCCTTCATCACTGAGTTCTATTTTTGGAGCTTTGATTTGATCTTTCATTTGTGTCATATTTCTTTATCTTGGCATGTCTTTTACATAGTGAGGGGTAGAGCTTTAGATATTCGCCAGGGTGGGGCAACCCATGTTGCTGCATTGTGGTGCTGTATGTGGGGGAGGGGTCAGAGAGGGAGTAATGCTGCTCACTCGGCTTTGGCCAGCTTTCAGTCACTTGCCCTGCTACCCACAAGTAAATTGGACCCTTCTGGTGCTGATTTCCAGGTGGGTGGTTTTGTGTACATGCTAGGACCCTGTGGGTCTCTCTAAGAAACTCTCCTGTGAGGCTGGAATTTTCTCCTGCCACAGCAACCCCCACAGGTTTTTACAGCCACAGGTTCTGAGGCTGTATTTCTCTGAACTAGAACCCTGGGTTGTGTGGTCTATCTTGCTTCCCAGTTGTTCCTCTTGGTTATCCGCACACAAATGTGAGACCACCCAGTCCGCGAGCTGCTGCCTTGCTCACCCTGGTCCTCCAGCTGCCACCTTGATGTGCATCCTCTGTGTTCCTCCTGCCAGTCTGGATGCATGTTTCTTCTTTAACTCCTTGGCTGTTGGACTTCCATACAGTTCGATTTTCTGGCAGTTCTGGTTATTTTTTGTTTTTTAAATTTGTTGTTGTCCTTCTTTTGGTTGTGTAAGGAGGCAAAGTGTATCCACCTATGCCTCCATCTTGGCCAGAAGTCTGGCACCTTTCCTTTTTTGTGGGTCATTAGTAAGGTAAAAAAAAAAAAGACACATAGATACTTCATTTAAAATTTTGTTACTTCTACCTAATTAAAGTCTGGCAAATTTGTGATTTGTTAACACCCCATAACGGTGGTATATTTACTCACGATCTTCTCTCACATATTTTGAGGGACCTGTAATTTTGTCCCAAAGTGACTTCTAAGCAATATTTTTCCTTTATTTCTGTTACATAACAGCATATGTGAATAAGTATGAGGAGCCATTAAAGCACTCTCTGAGGAGTAGAGCGTGCCTTTGAGTCACTTCTACAATAGCAATGGCTGCCTTTTTTTTCAGGTGTGTGATTTCCAATTTACTAATGCAGGTTCTCTGATGAGCTGTCTGGGGGCCCATAACCCTGTTCCTATTTTCAGCACTGGCCCACTAGTCATTAGCCTCGCAGCGCAGCAAAGCATTTTAAACAAACCTCTTCTGTTCACCCAGACTCGCTTTAAATAACAGCTTTGAGAAGGATCCAGGTGCAGATGGCCAGGATTCACCAGTGCTCCTAGCCTGCTGTAACTTCCACTGGCGCACCATTTTCCTACGTGAGATAGATGGAATGCAAAATAATATTCATCTTCAAGGGGAGAATTCATGCATTGTTGGTCTCAGAGAACCAATCACTTAAAAATAATTCACCAGCACAAACTGGGTGCCATTTTAGAGAAACATGACATAGAACAGAAGAAATCTGTTTCCTAATGACTTAACTGGCTGGTTCCAGCTAAAGCATGGCACATCAGTCTGCCTGTGTTTCAGAAACATGGCTTAAACCACGCTGTGCCTGAGAACACAGAGGAACCAGGAAAAAGTGTCAAGACCCCTTTGTGTCTAGACAATGGCTATGGACTGCCTACATCTCAGCTTTCTTTACTGAGGCAGTTTACCGTTATTGGATTGTGTACTTCCATGAAAATAAAAGCTGGGATAAGGATGATTAAATGAACTCTACGAAATATTTCTGCATTCCCTACTGCTGATGGTAGAAGCTGTGCCTAGCAGCCTTGACCATGAACACAGGCTTTCGGTAACATTTCTGGACTAAAGTATGTGTGTCTAGTATCTTTCCAATGAGAAGCTTCAGTTTCCAAGGAGAGATGGCACCCTGGAGTTACCAAAGAAACATGTATCATCTCAGTCCTGTTTCCGGTTGACAGGGGTTATCACATCATCAGTGACATTCATCACCAGGTTTATTCCACAAAAGTACTGAGTGGAGTATATTTAGGAATTATTTTTAATAGAATTTTTAGTGATTTTTCTGAGGAGATAACTAAGCCACATGGGTTTCCCCCTAGGCATGCCGCTTATTCTTCTGAATACAAATGAATTGCACACCTATCAAAAGGAATTTGAGAAGGATTTTACTAAGCATGCCCCATAGAGCATTGTAGCACTGGCATTTTACCAGGCTCCAGCTTGTCCCCGGGAGTCCAAAGTCCGCACTTCCCCCGGGGGACTGTGTGACTCACTGTGCACCTGTTGACATTTCTCCTGATATTTCACAGCTGGTCACGGAGCTGCCACAGTAGTTTCTTCAACAAAACTAATGTTTTGTTTTCATGCATCCAGCTCCTGCTTCTTGTCTCTTATGTGCAAGCTGATGCTATCCAAGGACAAAGTCCCATTTCTCTTTCGGAAATTGAAAAGGTTGTCAACAGCTTCAAAATGGAGCAGCGTTTCTTAGCCAAGCAAAACTTTGCCTGAAAGAAAATCACGACGCCCTGTGTACAGATGGAGTCCCTGGATGCTTGGCACTGCCCTGGGCTTCGCTGCCTGGTGACATGTCAGCGTGACTCATTGGTTTTGCCATGGGCATGTATTGGCATCAAAATCCTGTCAAAGATCCTAAAAGAATTTGTGCTCACTGCTATAAAAAGTGTCACATTTGTATCAAGTATCTTTTCAAGACATTTTGTGAAGAAATGAGAGCCAGATAGAAACTTCTTCTCTGTTATGTAATCTACTGGTTTCCCAAGGGCGAATACGGAAAGAAGTGTTGGATAGCAGATGGAAGTTTCCTTTTTTTCTGAGATAAAAAGAAAATAAATCCACTTTTATAATAGTTTTGGCATGGGAATAGCTCATTTATGGCCTGGCTTACCTGGCAAGGATTTTTGGTCACATATTTGAGTAAATCTTTTGATTCAAGGTTCTGCAGTGACAATTATGGTGCCATTGAAAAATTACAAGCTCTTTGACCAAGCTGCTGCTGGAGGCAGCCAAGTGTGTGAATTTTATGATGCTGGATGAAGACACACTTTTGTAGTCAGAAAATGAGGATGCTGAGGAGGTAGCAGAATATAGATTCCTGGCAGTAGGGTAGATTTGTTTGAAAGTTATTTTGCTTAGATAACCTTAAAATAAGAGTTTGGATTTGAAATTCCTTCCTTGCTGCTAAAGATAGCATCAATAATTCAGACTTCGCTGAAGATACTGTGGTAGTTAGTTACATGTGTCTAACTTGATTGGAGCATGGCGTGCACAGATATTTGGTCAAATATCCTTCTGAGTATTTCTATGGGGGTGTTTGTGGTTGAGAGTAGCACTAAAGTTGGTAGATGGAATAAAGCAGATTGTCTTCCCTACTGTGGCTGGGCTTCATCTAATCAAGTGAAGGCCCACATAGAACAAAAAGGCTGACTCTCCCTACATAGAACAAAAAGGAAGAATAAGACAGAATTCTTCCTGCCTAACTGCCTTCTAACTGGAATACTGCCCTTTTTTTCTGCCTTTGAACTTAAATAGAAACATTGTTGCTTCCTGGATCTCAAACCTGCCAGCCTGTGGACGGCAACTGCACCATTGGATATCCTGGAACTTGCCAGCCTTCATAATCATGTGAGCCAATTTCTTATTATCCACATCTGGATGTGCCTGTGTCTGTGTCTGTGTCATGTCTGTGTTTGTGTCTATGTCATGTTTGTGCCCATGTCTATGTCATATCTGTGTGTGTCATGCCTGTGTCTGTGTCCATGTCTATGTCATGTCTGTGTGCCTGTCTACACCATGTCTGTGTGTCTGTGTCTATGTCATGCCCATGTCCATGTCATGCCTGTGTGCCTGGGTCTACATCATGTCTGTGTCCATGTCTATGTCATGTCTGTATCCATGTCATACCTGTATGTCTGTGTCATGTCTGTGTCTATGTCATGTCTGGGTGTCTGTGTCTATGTCATGTCTGTGTCTGTGTGTATTTCTATGTCTGTGGCTAGGTCTGTGTCTATGTCCATGTTTGCCTTCTTTTGGTTCTGTTTCTCTGGAGAATCCTAACTAATACCGATATTATCATTGATGTGAGGACAAAAGAGATGGTCAAGCCCTGGAGAATCCTGGTGTTGCTTGACAGAAGATGATTTTAATCTGGCAAATCAAGGGATGGCACTTTTGATTCCATTTACTACAGAGAAAATGCTGTAATGTTAAGAATTGGCCCCCAAATTCCTCTTAGAGATAAACATCTTTGCTGGGAATCACACTTTCATAAATGTATAATCGGGATGGATTTGTCACTGCCCAGTTTTGCCCAAATGTTGGGCCTGGTGACTTGCCCCTTTGTGTCTCCAGCTCTCTTTCTGGGGTACTTCTGCCTATCCTAGACTTTTGAAGAATGAAGTCCATATAAGACATTTTGGATGTGGGGGAGTCCAGATAAATGCCCTGCTATTAGATGGCACCCCCCACCCCAATTGACAATGGAAAGAAAGGTGACATAGCCTCTTGGCAGAGTTCCTGAGCTGTCTGTGGCTCACTGGATGCCCGTGGGTGGTGGGTGGGCACTGGCTCAGCTTCCAGCGGGCTCCCTGCAGACGGCACTTCAGAGATACGACTCCCCTTGATGCTGACTCTGCTCTTCACTCGCCACCCACTCCTCGCTTTGCGATTCAGCCCTTCCTCCCGCCTCCTCTCCAGTGATGCTCCAGTACACGCTCTCCTCCATCACCTCCTCACTCAGGTAACTCTCATTTAGTTCCCATGGAGACTTGGGGGTGGAATTTTCCACTCCTCCTTCAATTTTCTTTCTAATGATTTACTATGATTAATTCCATGCCGTTTCCCTCAATGCTTTCCTATTTCCACTTAGCAGCCCATTGTAAATGTAAAACAGAAATCAAAATGTAGATGAAAAGCAGGAATCCAACAACAAAAACCCTACTACATGGTATGATCCTTGCTTTTTATGCCTGTCTTTATAATTCTATCCCCCCCCCCCCCCCCGCCCTGTGGAGCGGTTGCCTCTAGCTGACTGGGGAGGGTCAGTACAAGGAGGTGGTAGAAGAGTGGCAAAAACAAGTTACAAAGATTTTCCCTGGGTCAAAGGGGAGCCCCTTGGTGCCTGGGCATCAGTGAGTCCCAAAGCTTCCCAGAAGAGTCCACGCTGCTTTGTGTATCAGAAGGAGAATACCTGGCTGACAAAATGGCTCTATGTGACCCTTCTGTGGAACTCCTTCCCCCACCCCCCTGAAAGGTTCAGTCAAATGTATTAATGTCTCTAAAGCTTATGTGTGAGAAGGGGCTGAGATGGGTTCAATGTTGGCTGGGATAAGGCAGACTCTAAGGACGTCAGAACTTAGAAGTGAGGCTGGGCAGATGCCAGTTGCTGCAGTATTAGCAGAAACCTTGAGATGGAGCTTTGGATTTCATGAGCTATGAAATTATTGAGCACAAGGAAATTTACCTGAAGATCAAGGGTGCAGTGAGACCTCCAGCTAACTTGAGAGTTACAATAATTCACAGCTTTGTGATTAAGCACTTACTCAAAATCAGAAATGGAAGTAAGTTGAATGTTAAAGATGCCAAGATGGTTATGTCAAACATCACTGTAATTTTAATTTCTTATTTTTGCCAGATAACTTCAGAATTCTCATCTCCGAGCAACCATCAAGCTACTTTTCATTTCATTTGAACAATTTTGATTTATTTCACATTTTCAGGAAGTTGCCATTAATTCCTGCAAGGAAAAAAACAACAACAACAGTGTGCCAGTCAGGGCTGATAAAGCAGAACAGGATTTTCTCGAGGAAATATGGGATCGCTCCCAGGGTTTCCAGGAGGACTGACGTTCCAGCGTTGTATGTCAGCAGGAACAGTGGCAGACAACACAGTCAGAACCATGGCCAAGGTGGCACCACGTAACCGGACTCAGGGAGGCACTGTGCTGCCTCCACAAGGCCCTGGGCACCTCTGTTTTCACCACTGCTGCCAAAGGCACTGACCACCGCACCATCTGCCACTGCCCCCAGCACCAAAACAGATTCTCTACTGGTCCTGCCTCTCTGTTCAAAATGGCAATGCCAGGCTGCTGCATCTAACTGGTTGAATCTTCCGCTAGTCTGTGCCCTAACTGTCCAGGGGCCTGAGGAGCAAGCACATGGATTTTGTGGCTTCCATGGTGGACAGTAAAGTTGAGCAGTACCTGGGGTTAACATGGGGGTAGAAGTCAGAAGAAAAATAGAAATTACAGTTATAAACAATATTGAGAGAAATTATTTTTTATAAAAAGTATTTCTTTTTCTATGTTGCCCATGTAAAAGTGATAAACATTCAAAGGAATAATAAATTGTGTATAAAAATGGACACAGATATTTTTAGATAATATTTTTTGGGTGCAGATCCATAGGTTTCATGAACTTTTCAAAAAGTTAGTGTCTTCTCATACTGTCCCCAATGCCAGATTTTATTTCTCAACTCCATCATCTAAAGAGTTTGAATACATCACACAGAAAATGTTCCTTTAACATAGGAAAACATGCTTACATTCCCTCACAATGAAAAATACAAATTTAAGTTACAGTAAGATACCACTTATTGCCAATCAGATTGGCAAAGCCTAAAAGTTTGACATCGTCTATTACTGAAGCTTGCTGGGAAACCGGCTCTTTCCTATATTGCCCATGAGAATGCAGAATTGCCTGACTCCTGTGGAGGAAAGTGTGGCCACATGCAGCAAAATTACACCTGCGTAATCCTAGGAATCAGTGTCAATGATACATTGGTAAAAATACAAAATAGTATATGCACAGAGCTATTCATTGTGGCATTACTGGCAATGCTAAATGTGGCAGGCACAATCCTAAAATAGGCCCTAGATTCTCACTCCCCTCCTGAGGGTCCCCCATGCGTGCCTGTATAAGCCCCTCCTCCTGAGCGCAAACAGAGTCTGTGAATATGATTGGATATCGCTCTCAGGATTAGACTACGTAATATGACAAAGGTAAAGGAACTTTACAGATGTAATTAAGGCCCCTAATCGCTTGACTTTGAATTAATCAAAAGAAAGATTATGCTGACTGGGTCTGACCTACCATGCAAGTCCTTTAAAGAGAGATTCTCTTGGTGGCTTTGGAGACGTAAGCTACCCTGTGTGAGAGGACCCCTGGAGGAGGTCCCATGAGAAGGGCCTGAGGCAGGGTCTTGGTTTCTGAGAGTGGTCTCAGATGACAGTTAGCAAGAAAATGGGGACCTCGCTTTACAAGCACAAGTAATTGAATTCTTTCAACCACCAGTGAACTTGGAAGAGGACTCTAAGCTTCCCGTGAGATCACAGTCTTGGTCGACACGTTGATTTCAGCCTGGGGAGATGCTGAGCAAAGGACCCAGAGAACCTACGTGCAGACTCCGCCCCATGGAAACTGTGAGGTAATAAACCTGTGTTGTTTTAAGTTACTAATTTGTGGTAGTTCATTATGAACCAATAGAAAACTAATAGAAAATACCACCAAAATGTACATCAATAAGGGACAGATTGAGTAGACTATTGTACAGCCACACATGGGGTGTTCCATAGTTGTGAAAAGGAATAAAGAAGATTGAGGTGAGGAGTGGTGTTTTCATGCACTACCTGTTATATAAGAAGAGGAAATATGCATATATAGAGACCACTGCTTGTATTTTCAAAAAGAAATGGTGGACTGATTAACTAAAGTAAACAAAAATGGTTTACTTAGAGGGCAAGTCAGGGACTAAGGAGGAGGAGACAGGGCTGATGTGAGATTTTTGTGAGTGTGCTCAAACCTTGTTATATATTTTTGATTTTGGTGCTTTGGTTTACATAACTAAAAACAAAATTACACAATGAAAAGGAGCCCCTAAACATGAAAATGAATGGAAAGAAATCTAGCTGCATATCAATTTAGTAGCATAATCACACACAAATGAATTATGTAATATAACTTATTTTTTTAATTTTTAAAGAGTTTTTAACATTTTATTTATTTTTAGAGAGGAGGAGGGAGAAAGAGAGGGAAAGAAACATCAATGTGTGGTTGCCTCTTGTGAGCCTGCTATCCAGGCATGTGCCCTAGACTGGGAATCGAACCAGCAGCCCTTATGTAATATAACTTTAAACCATAGTCTTTTGATTGTTCCTTCTTAATGGGGTGTATCTAAGGACAGGTTTATATATGTGCCCTAGGCAACCATTGATCTACTCCAAGTAGGATAACAAAGAGACCCCCAACCAGACACATGAGAGTAAAAATGTTGAAAGACAAAGACAAAGAGAAAAATCTTGAAAGGAGTGAGAGAAAAATGACTCTTCACATACAAGGAAACTCTAATAAGATTAGCAGTGACTTTTCATCAGAAATAATGTTGGCCATGAAGTAGTGGGATGACATTCAAATAACTAAAAGAAAAAAATTGTCCACTAAGAATCTTGCATCCTGCAAGAAAGGTGACATAAAGACATTCCAGATGAATAAAAACCAAGATGATTAGTTGCTAGGGTCCACCTTATCTGAAATACTAAAGGATGTTCTTCAGGCTAAGAGTAAGTGACCCCAGACCTTAGTTCAGTTGCACACCAAAAAGCAAAAAGTAGTGGTGAAGGTAATTACATAATTATAAAAGACAGTACTAATGTTTATTTCTTCTCTTAACTGCAACTTAAATGCAACTGTATGAAACTATGTATATAGTTGAATTATTGGTCCTATAACACATAATGCAATATATTTGACAAAAATAGCACAACGGAAGTGGGTGGGAGCAAAGCTATTATTACAATCAGGAAGTGACACGAGATGGTAATGAATCTATGGAAACAAAGGAAAAGAACCAGAAATGGTAAGCAGGGAGATTAATTTAATGAGCTCTAGATATATACTTGCTCCCCTTTATTCTCTCAACTTCTTTAAAAGACAAAATTATATAAAGTAATAACTAGCATAACGTATTGCTGGGTTTGTAACATATAGATATAATAAGTATAGCAATTATAGAACAAAAAGAAGAAGCAATAGAGATATATCCAAGAAAATTGAAAATATAGATCTACACAAACACCTGTACACAAATATCCATAGCAGCATTGTTTCATAGCATTCAAACACTGGATCAACTTGAATGCCCATCAATTGGTGAATAGACAAAGAAAATGTGGTGTAGCCACTCAGTGGATTGTTCAGCCATTAAAAAGAATGAAATACTGATAATGCTCAATAGGGATGAACCTTGAAAACAGGCAATGTGAAAGAAAGACTGCAAAGGATGAATATTGTATGATTCTGTTTATGTGAAATGTCTTTTATAGGCAAATCTACAGAGACAGAAAGGTTAGTAGTTGCCAAGTCAGGTGGTGGAACGGGGAGTGGGAGGAATGGGGACTGTCTCCTGATGGTTATGGGGTTTCACTTTAGGGACATGAAAACGCTCCAAATCTGTTGTGGCGAAGGTTGCACAATTCTGTGGATGTAATAGAAGCAATGGAATTGTATGCTATATGTAGGTAAATGCAGAGTATGTGAGTTATATTTTAATAAAACTGTTAAAAATAAGTCTAGTGAAATCAGCTCCACAGGACATAGGCATCAGCTGGAAAGGAGGTCCCAGTGCACAGGGCAGTTTAAGGATCAAAAAGACTCACTGCACTGGATTGAAACATAGCACGTACATATAACCAGTGCGTGTAATGCCAGCCAAATAAAACAAAACCAAATATCTCACCAGTCACCACTGGAGGTTGCCAGAGTACCAGTCATTTCTCTGAAAAACTGGAAAAGGAAAAGAACCAAGCTCATCCTACCTTGCCTGTCTGAATTGTATATTTATGTAACTGAATAGTTGATGAGGGAAAATCCTTCTTCACAGAAATACGGATAGCTAATAGATGCAGAAGGAATGGTGGAATTAGAAAATCACTCTTCTGCATCTTCTAGTGAAAGAATACCTCTAAGGCAGCGATCACGTATAAATGACAAAGGATGAGACAAAGGTCAATGCAGGAATTTCATAATGGGGGTTCAGGCTGACACTACCTGAATCCTCTGACTTCATCCTTTTTGAAAAAAGATAACAGCTTTATTGAGAAATAATTCACATAAAATAAAACTCACTCTTTGAAGGGTAAATTTCAGTGCTTTTGAGTCTGGTCACAGAGTGATGTTACTATCACCACAATCTGATTCTAGAACATTTTTTTAAGTCACTTCAAAAAGAAACCTCGTACTTACTAGTAGCAATTCCCCATTTTTTCCCACCAGTCTTTGTCAACCACTAATATACTTTCTCTTTATTTTTTAAAAAGATTTTATTTACTTATTTTTAGAGAAAGGGGAAGGGAGGGACACAGAGAGGGAAAGAAACATCAGTGTGTGGTTGCCTCTCACATGCCCCTTACTGGGGGACCTGGCCCGCAACCCAGGCCTGTGCCCTGACTGGGAATCAAACGAGTGACCCTTTAGTTTGCAGGCCACACTCAATCCACTGAGCCACACCAGCCAGGTCTACACTTTCTCTTTGTATGTGCCTGCTTATTTTGGACATTTCCTTTAACAGAATTATATAATAAGGCTTCTTTCACTCACCATGTTGTTACAGTCATCTATATTGCAGTGCCTCTCAGCTCTCTGTTCCTTCTAGTGGTTCCTTTTACTCGAATGACATTTGATTGTATGAATACACTGCATTTTGTTCACCCATTCACTAGCTGATGGACACTGGGCTGTTCCTGGTTTGGCTACCGCAAATAACGTTCCTAAGAGCATCTGTGTACAAGTATTTCTGTACATGTACTGTGTCTATAGGTGTTCAGTTCTCTTGTTTATGTAGCTAGGAATGAAATTGCTGGGTTTTTCAATAATTTATGTTTAGCTTTTTGAGGTAATTCCATCCTGTCAATAATGTAGGAAAAATCATGTATTTATGTGCCTCATATGTGATGCAAGGAAAAATTTACATAGCATACCCATAAAGTATTCTAGTCAAAACGAGTGAGTCTGAACATAATCAAACACAGAGGTCAGGGGTCTGTAAACTCGCTTCTGTGAAGGGTCAGACAGCAAACATTTCAGGCTCTGTGGATCACACGGTCTGTGTCACAGCTTCTCAGCGTTGCTGTGGTAGGACAAAAGGACAGACAGACAACACGGAGATCAATGGCATCACTCTGTCTCGGTAGCATGATTGACTGGGCAGGCAGAAGGTCACGTTTGGCCCACAAGTCATAGAACGCCAATCCTTGTTTGAGATTTAGTAAGACAGACGCCTTACTTTTAGAAACCAAACCAAACCAAACCAAACCAAACCAAACCAAACCAAACCAAACCAAACCAAACCAAACCATTAAATCATGGAAAAGGCTCATATTCTGTTTTTTTCCCCGCAAATGCTGTCTTTGGTCTCATGCTGCGTGTTTCTTGAGCAAGAAATAAAGAGGAAGCCTGGGTGAATCGGAAAGAACGCACGGGTTCACGGTGCGTTTTCCCGTGACTTTATTGTGCCCCCTAGTGGTAAAAGACCCCACTGCTGGGAGCAATTACAGTTCTTAATCCCTATGGCGACAATATCTGCCCAAGGCATGAACATTAGATCGAAGGCAGATGAATCAGAATTTTTCCCTCAATTTTTTTTCAAAGTGAAACTGCGAGGGAAAAGCTATCCTTTGTCTCGTGTGAGATTATAAGGATATAAACTCCAAGATGACTCTGACCAGTTTTAGGTTTTGGTAGTCCATAATCTTTAGAGAATGAGGCTGACCTGAAATAAGAGGAAAAGTGTGTGTGTGTGTGTGTGTGTGTGTGTGAGAGAGAGAGAGAGAGAGAGAGAGAGAGGGAGAGGGAGAGAAGGAGAGGGAGAGAGGGAGAGAGGGAAAGACAGAGAGAGGGAGAGAGACAGGAGAGAGAATAGGGAGGGAGGGTAGGGGAGAGATGTTACTTGCAACTAAAGAGTTCTTTTTAACACACCCATTTTAAGGAATTTTAAAGAGGAGTAGGCATACTATGTGTAGAATTGCTGACAGTGTAGATTTTTAATAAATGGCATTTTCTTTTACTAAATCTAATTGTTTATATTGTCTGCATTATTATTTAATTTCCTGTTTTTAGGCTTTGCCTTACAACCAGATGGTAAATCCCATGAAGGTAGGAGCTGTGCATATTACACGTCCTTGCTTTCCAGAGGGTATAGTATGAGCTAAGTTAATCTTTGTGAAAAGATATGCTTCATTGATAAATCGGAATGTGAAATTGCATTATTTGGCTATAGCAATAGAATGACCTTAACATTGTCTAATGAAAGTAGTCTTGTTTTCTGTGAATTTATTCCAAATTAGCAGCAACATTTTCATGGATGGCTCTTGTCAGGACTATTACTATTTTTTCAGTTGATGGAAGAAGTTGTTAGTTAAATGCTAAGAAAACTTTTTCTTGGAAATTCATGGATGAGATGTTATTGCTCGTGTAATTTAGGTTCTAATGTTGAATATTTAAGGCACATTTTTAGCTTAATTGCTGGAAAGCAATATCAGTACAAGTTGAAATAGTTTTAAAACAGAGGAAGACAAAATTATGGTGAACATGTCATTTGGAATAATTGCCATTCTAAACAAAGTCTGCAAGAAGTCATTAGAGGTATTTAGAGCAATTACCTAATGGTTCTTAAAAGACCCATATAAGTTGAGTTTATTTACTTTCTACATTTAAAGCCTTTAAATATATAACGGTAACATGGCTGTCCTAGTTTTTAAATAAGTGAAACTCTTTTATTGTTTCTAAAAACCAAGTTGGTTAGAACCCTAAAATTGTTTATTGCTGGTTTGAAAATAAAGCTTACTTACTTGTCAAATACGATGTCAGCCCACATCTCAGAAATTTTAGACCAATATGAATATGCTCTAGTTTTCATGTCTAAGTGAGGCACAGACTACAGTCTCCTCTTTTTAGCTAATGATAATTTTTAATAGCTTTCTAATTCTTAGGAAATATAATGAAATAAATATTTATCATCCCAGTAGTAATTGATATTTTCTTATTTATTTATACTTATATATTATATTTTGAATCAAAAGTGTTATCTAAAGAAAATATCTTCTTGTGGCTCCTGAGATATAGGAGCATAATTGATTTGCATAAGTTATACAAAAAAAACCTGTGACACTTTTGCTTGAGCTTAAATCAATATTTAATTTTATATGCAGATAAATATTTTAAAATTATATTCTTGACTGTCATTTCTGTTCATGATGGATTAACAGGGGCAAGATTTATCTTAAGCAACTAAATAACGAGAGAAAATCTATGAAACAATGGCTTATTGGACCACAGGCAGGCAGGAGAGTGACGAGTGAGAGGAGCAAACGAGTCAGGTGTGCCTGTGATTGCTCAGGCTGAAGGCCAAGGCCAGTTTCCGGGCTGCACTGCAGGCAGGGGAGCCCAGGCAGAACCGGGCAGCCTCCCTCAGCTGAGGGTGCAGGGTGCAGAGTTCACGGAAGGCAGGTACTTACGACAGGAAGGGTAAATTACGGGGCGGACACCCTGCTCTCATGTGTTTATCCAGAAGAGATCAGGCAGGTAGTACATGGAACGCACACAGTATCTGAAATAGTTTGTATTTCTACCAGCCAGAGTGGACAGGGCTCTTCATTCCCAGGACGTCGAGCAGAGGGTCAAATTAGCCCTCTGTAAAGGATAAAAAACCATGGCATGGAGGCCAAATGTGGCCTTTTTTTGTACAACCCACCAGCGAGGAATGGCTTTTACATTTTTAAAATTTATTTTTTATTAAAGTATAGTTGACATACAACATTATGTTACTTTCAGGTAAAACATTTATGTATATTATGATGTGATCATGATGACAAGCTAGCAACCCACCTTTCCCTGTACAAAGTTGTTATATTATTGACTGTATTGCCTATGCTGCATATCACATCATCATGACTTATTTATTCTATAACTTGAATTTTGTCATTTTTATTCCCCTTCACCTTTTCCACCCACCCTCCCACTCTCCTCCCCTCTGGCAGCCATCAGTTTGTTCTCAGTATATATGAGACGGTTTCTGTTTTTTACATTTTAAAGGGTAGTTGAGAGCAAATAAGGCTGTGCAATAGATTATATGAGGGGGGATCCAAAAAATCCCGGAATAATCTTCTGGAGGGTAGACCCCTTGTAGTACAGGCTTCCCGTGCTAGGGAGAGTGTTCTAGGAACCCGCCTGTATCAGTGTACCAGCTGGCGTTGTTGTGAGAGACTCTGTTCAGCTTCAGTGAATTTTTCTTTTCAAAACTCTTTCAACTCATTTGCCCATTTCCTGATGGGTGATTGGCAAGCGTACCTGCCCACACTGCTCTGAGTGTCAGCAGTTTTTGACCAAAAATGGCATGACTCCCATGCCCCACCCTCCCTATTCACCCTGTCTCACTCCGAGCAACTTTCGTTTTGTTTCCCCATATGAAAAATTCTTCAAAGGGTAAGGTTTTGCTGACGTGAAAAGAACTGAAACAAAAATGGCAGAAGCACTAAACGGCATCAAAATCGATGTGTTCAAAAACTGTTTTGAGCAGTGGAAAAAATATCCTGATAAATGGAGAGTACCTTAAAGATAACTGAAGTTTAAATATGTAAGAATAAATATGCAATTTTTAATAAATAAATCCCAGGGTTTTTTGGGTCCCCCCTTGTACGTGACCCACAAGTCTAACTATTAACTATGTGGTCTTTTACCAAAAAAGTTTGCTAAGCCCTACTCCAGGTTAAAGGCTGTTCTAAACCTGCCTAATAGAGCCTAGAAGCAAATCTCAGGAAAGTATGTTTTCAAGTAAATTAACAACATCCTAGAGCCTAAACATATTTAAAGGGGAAAAGTAGATCTTTAGGATTTATCTATCTTGCATTACTGAAATTCTGTATTCTTTGACTAACCCTCTTGTGCCTCCCCCCCACCCCCATGCTCTGCCAACTGCCAATCTCGTCTCTGCTTCTATGAGTTTGACTACCTTAGAGTCTTCATATGATTAACAAAATTGTATTGTATACTTAAAATTTGCTAAGAGAATTGATCTTATGTGTAGTGTTCTAATCACATACACACAAAATAAATAAAGAGGGCAGGAGGAATTTTTTGTAGGTGATGGGTATGTTTAAAAAATAATTTATAGATAGGTGTGTTTATTGTATAGATTGTGGTAATGGTTTCATGGATATATATTTATCTCCAAATTCATCAAGTTGTATACATTAATTATGTACAGACTTTCCTCATTCTTTTTTATTTTCACTGAGTTCTCCAATTATTGTTTTTTTCCAGCTTTATCGAGGTATAACTGAGAAATAAAATGGTAAGATATTTCAAGTGAAATATGTGCAGATTTCTGTATGTGAAGCATACCTCATAAAACAAATTTTCAGAAAGGCATATTGGCATCATGATAAGTAGATCAGTGGGACAGAGTGGAGAGTCCAGGAAAAGGTCCACCCAGATGTGTATAATCAATTATTTTTCTTTTTCTTTTTACCCTGCATTTTTCTTCTCATAGCATTTATCCTTACCTGCCATTTTATATATTTATTTAATAATTGTCTGCCTCTCCTAAGTATGTTTAGTGTCATAAAAAGTCACATAACATGAGATCTCCCTTCACAAGTTTTTAAGTGCACAGCGCCGTGTTGTTAACTGTAAACGCAATGTTGCACAGGAGATCTCTAGAAATTCTTCATCTTGCATGAGTGGAACTCTGTGCCCACTGAACAACCACTCCCCTGTTCCCCTGGCAGCCGCCATTCCACTTTCTGTTTCTATGAGTTTGACTCCTTCAGGTACCTCATTCATGTAAGTGGAATCTTACAGCATATGTCCCCTCTAGCTACTGGCTTATTTCATTTAGCATAATGAAATTATGCCCTCAAGGTTCCAGCATCCTTGTTGTGGAATATAGCAAGATTTCTTTTTTTTTTTTGTAGTTGAATAATGTTCTGTTGTATGTATATACTGCATTTCCTTACTCATTCGTCACTTGGGGCACACTTAAGTTGCTTCCACCTCTTGGCTATTGTGAATAATGCTGTCGAGATCACAGAAGTCTAAACATCTCTTTGAAATTATGATTTCAATTCTCTTGGATAAATACCTTGAAGTGTGATTTCTGGATCACATGGCCGTTCTATTTTATAGTTTTCTGAGGAACCCACACACTGTTTCCATAGCAGTTGTCCCAGTTTACATTCTCACCAAGGCTTTCAGTTTCCTGCACCCCTTAGTTCCTGATTTAAAAAAAAATAAAGGTCATCCTAACAGATATGAGGTGGTGTGGTTTTGATTTGTGGTGTGATTTTTGATTTGATTTGATTTTTGATTTTGATTTTTGATTTTTGATTTTGATTTGATTTTTGATTTTTGATTTGTGGTTCTCATTGTGGTGTGGTTTTGATTTGCATTTTTCTGATGATTAGTGAAGTTGGACATTTTTTCATATACGCTTGTATCTCTTTTTTTGAGAAATGTCTATTCAAGTCCTTTGCCCATTTAAAAAAGAGAGTTATCTATTTATCTTTTGCTATTGAGTTTTAGGGGTTCTTTATATATTTTAGCTATTATCCCCTTATCAGATATATGGTTTGTGACTATTTTCTCCCACTCCAGAGGTTGCCTTTTCATTCTTGGAGGGAGGAATCCCAAAGGGGCACATGAAAATCTCAGGTGGTGAATGTTTATTATCTTGAGTATGGTGATGATTTCATGGACATATGATGAAAATCCATGTGATAAAACTCCTCAGACTGCTCACTTTCAAATATGTGCAGTTTGCCTCATGTCAGTTGGATTTTAATAAGTTATAAAAAAGGAAATATAAGCAAAAACATAAAAACACCCCAGAAATTTTTGTTTTTTTTCTAAAGTATTTTTTCTTTGGTATTACATAAACTATTTATATATTATATATAAATGTACAAAATAGTTGATTTCTTTATCTTAAAAATTTTGTTACGTGAATATGTTAAAAATATTCAGTTACCAGTAGTTTCTTATTCATTATATAACCATGCCATAATTAAACGTATTTCAAATTCCGGGTAAGCAAAATAGATTAACTCAAATTAGAAAGCAATCCAATGGAACGATCTTTGGCTTAACATTTTTAAAATGCACTTAAGTACAGTATTTTCTGGATTCACAGATGAGAATTTTTACATTTTTGAGTTCCAGCCTAATCGGCTTCTCCCTTCATCCCTTTATGAAAGGAGGAGATTGAAAGCCCCAGGAAAGTTGGCTATGAGCAGAGAGAAGCCAGTCTGTTCTGGGCAGAAGAAACCACAGCGCTGGAGCTTTGGTACTCGGACTGATCAGCTGACCCCCAGCTGTGGAGGTAAAAGGCCAACATAAACACTGGGAGATAACCAGCAGTAGAAATGGACCTAACACTTACTATGGGCAAACACTAAAATGAAAAATCAACCATGGTTACAGGAAAAATAGCTAGCGCTTATCTTTCCACAGCTTAAAAAATTGCTTCACATACATACATGATTTCCTTTAATGGACAATAGTCAAGGACCCTGGAATGAAGTAAGTGCTCAATAAAAGCTCGCTAAATGAAGGGACTGAAATTACTACTAGTGCCTAGCAGCTGTAGGCAGAGCGTTTGGAAATAATTCTCTGTAATATCTCACATCTGCACATCTGGTGAGCATAGGAATGGACTACCTTTGTTATGAACTATTTTTTCAAGAATGTTTGTGTAGTACACAGCCTTGGGGGATAGAGATCTTGTCTCCCTTCAGAGCAGTGAGAGGTTTGCTTGTTGTCCATTGTCATAAACGTGTGTCTTTTTGGAGCAAAAGCCAGGCAAGTTTACTTTCCAGTGTAAAAGTTTTGTGATCCTTTTGCCAAGGCTTCCTCTCCTGTAGTGCATTTTATTGCATATGTAAGCATCATTTTATCTTCTTTGTTTTGTGTTTTTAAAAGACTTTATTTATTTACTTATTTTTAGAGAGGGGGGAATGGAGAAAAAGAGGGAGAGGAACATCGATGTACAAGAGAAACATTGATAGGTTGCCTCTTGCGTGCCCCCAACGGGGGCCTGGCCCGCAACCCAGGGATGTGCCCTGACCAGGTAAAACTGGCCATCTTCCGTTCACTGGATGACGCCGAACCAACTGAGCCACACAAGTCAGGGCTCATTTTGTCCTGTTGATGTCACACTGTGGGAGCTGAGGCTTGGGGAACGGGCACAAATGATGCGACTCTGGCTATTGCTACAAGGAGTAAACTCTCCTTTGTCTCTGACCCAGGAGTTTCATGTGTCTGCCAGCATCCATTAGACTGTGGGAGCCTAAGTGTTAGTTTGCAAGTAGGTTAAAATCTCATGACCCTTCACAGTTCATGATATCCTAAACATGCTTTTTGCACTAAAGTGCATAATCTCAGGAAACTTAGAACCCTGGAGTAGGTAGCCAACAACATGGTGGGGGCAAAAGTAGGTTTATGGTTGTGAATAATTCTTGCATTATTATTTATTGGTTCTTGTATTATTTTCCATATGAACAGCTCTATACTTCCTTCTGCCCACCTCTGTATTAGATAAGGAAAACAAATAAACAAGCAAAATCTAGCTAAAAATACAACCTCCCCACTCTGCAGAACAGGGGCAAAATAACTACCATCTTGCGTTGGGGAAAAACAAGATAAGTGAAAGAGCCTTCTTGATGATAAGGTAGTAGATCAAACAATTACAGGGAGCAGAAGAAAATACAGAAGTTGGAACACAATAGAATATTAACACATAGAAAGTTGAAAATTAGGAAGTTGATTCAGGAAGCTTCCAAACAATTGATTCTTCTGCAATTTCTGGACGAAATAATAAAATATCACTAAGAGTATTTGTATCTGAAAAGGCAAATGGGATGAAAGAGAGTTCTACTGTATGTATGTTGAATTCTGTATTATTTGCAAGTAGCATTTATTAAAAAAACATGCATAAAATTTAATTAAAAAATTTTATGATCTTTAACAAATTTTACAAGATTTAAAAATGATCTTTAAAATGATTTTGAAATCTTTTAAAAATTTGAATGATCTTTAGTTAACAAAGCATGATTTGTTTGTAGAGTAAAGAAAAAGTACTCACACGGTAGGTCCTTTACCTTTTAGAAGATTTACTGAGAAAACTGTTCTTTTCAGGATTGTTGGCAGTTGGTTTTACAGAGGTAAAGATGTCTTTCCCTTTTGAACCTACTATTTTTATTAAGGAAGTTGTTCAAAATAAGCTCTTTTATTCCAGGTCTGTAAGAGAAGGAAACAACCACCTGCTGCTCTTGGATAAAGGTCTGAGGTTACCTGGAAACTGAGAATGTACACATTGTGTTCCCTTCAGTAATGTCAATTAGGGATGTACATATTTTACTTCTAAAAGAAGGGATAGAAATAGTTTTCTTAAAAGGTATTCAGTCGGGACTATCAATCCTCTATTTGGGTTTGTTAAGGATTGAATAACTGAGAATTTGAGATGGTCTGTCAGTGGCATAGATCTTACTTTTAAGCCATGTTTCTAGGAAGTCAAGAGGGTGTAGTCTGGCCAGGCTTAGAGCCACTGTATGAGAAGCTGGTTCTGGGCACAGAGTGCGGTTCATCCTTGAACTTGTCTGGCCCAGCAAGCACCTAGAGAAACTTGCGTGACAGTAATGAATTGGGCATTGCTTTGGGTGACTTCTGTTGCTACTGGCAGAAACCACAGGGGCTGTCCTACTGTCCGAGGAGGCTCAGGTAGTTATAACTGGAAATCAAGTCTTTAGATTAAGTAAACAATGCTGGTGTTCCTTGGGAACATCTCAGAAGAACACTGGGATAAATATGGGGCCTCTGGCAATTGTGGACTGGAATCTGAAATCACACTAGTAGTGAAAAGAACTTTTGTTACTCTAAAATACTAAAATGGAACACTTTGCTTCTTTGATCATTAAAAAATTTAAAATGTGTTTAAACATCCTTTAATAATTTTATTATCCAAAATATTGATAAAGCAGAGATTCAAGCTTCGGTCTAAGTGGGATTTGAATATGACTGGAGTGAATTTGTCGGTTGGACCCACCAGACATCAGTTTGTACGAGGCTTGAGGAATCTTATTTGGGGAAGAAGAAGCCAGGCTTGCTGCAAACACCTGGTGAAAAGAACTTAGTCGTTGGTCAGAAGGACATGCCCTGAATAGAGTGTATTCGCTACTGGATTCAAGTTGAGTCGCATGTCACCCAAAAGGTGTGAGAAATTAGGAAGAGCTCTTTCAGAGAAAGCCTTATAAAACATTGAGGCCACTCCTGGGATTGCTTTGGAATCTGACTAACGAAGGCAAACGGGAAGAGAGAACATTAGGTCTCTTATTGCTTGACTCAATGGGCAAGAAACTAAATGGTTTTTTAAAAAAGGTTTAAAGCAGCCAAAAAGATAATTTGTTTTCTTCTGGTAGTCAATTTGAATGATGACCAAGTATAGTGAAGTGTCTAGTTGTTAAAATTTGATTTTATTTACACATTAAATTACAAAATAGGAGAAAGCTCTCTGCCATTTCCTACTGTCATTCATAATTTCACCAGAGCTGAAAACAAATGAAAATTTTTATAAGATTTTTCCATGAGAGGGAGGATGAAACAACACTTCATAGCAATTAAATTTTTATAAAGAATAAAATTAATTTCAAGCTGTATGGAACTTTCAAAATTCCTTGTTATCCATGAAACTTTAATTTTTTAAATAGGTAAGTTTAAGGAAAAATGATATTGTTAAAAATAAAAGACTCTGAAATGTGAAGACTTTCTGCTGCGCATGTAATAAGGGAAGCTTTTCCCTTTAATTCCTTTCTCTTTTGTGTCTGATCAAAGTCGTCATGGTCAAGTGTACGGACCTGCTACATGAGATACACATCTGGCGAGTGAAGGTCAGTGAAAGATAAAGTAAGCTAAAGCAGAGAGCCTTTCTGGACCGAAGCCCAACGGGGCAGATTTACTTGGAAAGAAAGAAAGCCTACAAGCTCCTTCAATTCAGGGTCAGAAATATAATCTGCTTGGTGAGGTAGCTGTTTTATAAAAGAACTTTTATTCTGGCCTTTATTGTTTTCCACCTAATACATTTTTTTGAGTATAAATGGTACCCTAAAGAAGAACACAAAATATTTTATAAAGTCATCTGGCTTAATATACATAATCATTGCAATATATATTGTAAATATGTACTATGATATATATATGTGTATGTATACACACATATATATATACTATACTAATATGCTAACATATTTGATTTTTTATCACTCACAACTTGAATTTCACCTTGATACATTTTTTTTCAGAATTTAATAAATGAAAAGACTTCTTTAAGTGGCTGTGATGGCCGATACAGAAAAGTTAGCATGTACAGGTTGCATTAGTGCAAAAATGCCAATTTTCAGCTTAACATGATCAGTCAAAGGAAAAGTGCAGTTTTTTTGTGGAACAAATTAGAAGTCAGAGGCACACAGCTCAGGGTTGAATTTTATGCCAGAGTCGCTGATGAAGTTATGACTGCAGGTGTGGTGAGTCAGGGCAGCTGCCTGGGGCCCGTGTTGCCTGGGACCTTGAATGGCTGGAAAGCCGGTGGCATTCATGGAGGCCCCTCCTGGCTAAAATCACTTACCTCACCACGTACACTCCCCTGTCAACATGAAAACGAGTGTTCATGCTCTGGGCCACATCAGTTTGGGCCTCATACCATGATTTCTTCAGAAACTGACTTTAAAAACTACGTCATGTTGTGTTGGATGCATAAACACGCCCTTCCTTTTCCTCTGAGGTTTGTCCACAGTCGGGGGGTCTGCGGACGATAGCCCGAGCTCAGACTCAGGTGCAACCGTTTTGTACTTCTCCCTCCTGGAGTTATTCCAGAGAAATTCTGTTTTATGTGCTCAAAAACCCCTGTATTTAGGTATTTTGTGCAATAATTTGTAGGGGTTAAAAACTGGAAAATGTGAAACAGGCTCCAGTTGATAAACAGTGGACAAAAGGTGGTGTAATCACACAAGGGGGTGCTACACAGCAGTAAAGGAGAGGAAGGGTGAGCGACACGTTCTGGTGTGGAAAAATTTGCGAGGTGCTTCACTTAGTGACAACAGGTGAAGAACAAGGTGTGGAAGGTGGGACTATTTATTAAACATAAAGCAAACAATACTATCTATCTTTTATGAGTAGACATACGTATGTAGGCATATGATATAAATGCTTAAAAATGTTTGGAAGGGTTCATAGGTGAGAACAGAACTTCACAGGCTCACTTTGGGGCAGCAGGAGTAGGAGACAGCAATTGTGGGGTTGTTCCCTGTCATGTTTCTTGCATTTACAGGAAAAATACAGTATTGTATGTTACTTATTTAATTGCAAATCCATGGAAAAGCCTGACTCCTCCATTTCATAGGTGAGGACAGGGATGTTTGCTTGCCAAGGATCTCAGAGTGCGTGTTACACTCAGACGCCAATGCACTTGATTGCTTTTTCCGGAGCAGCAGCTCTCTTCACCATGCCCAGCTGATCTCATTGGGCATTTTCGATGAAGATGCAGTGGCTGTAGACATACGGTGGTCCTCTCTTATTTGCAGTTTTGCTTTCTGTGGTTTCCGTTACCCACTGTCAACCATGGCCTGGAAATACTATTAAATGGAAAATTTCAGAAATAATTCCTAAGTTTTAAACTGCATGCCATTCTGAGCACATCATGTTTTCTCATCACTTAGGCCTTGTATCATTTCACATCATCGTGAGAAGGGGAGTGGAGTATGAGATATTTTGAGAGAGAGAGAGAGAGAGAGACCACATTTGTACAACTTTTCTTATAGTACATTGTTATGATTGTTCTATTTTGTTATTATTGTTGTTTATCTCTTACTGTGCCTAATTTATAAACTAAACCTTATCTTAAGTATGTATGCCTTGGAAAAAACAGTGTATATGGGGTTAAGTACTATCCATGGTTTCAGGCATCCTCTGGGGGTCTGGGAACATATCCTCCGTGGATAAGAGGGGACTGACTACTGTATATGTCCTCAGCATCAAGGGGCAGGAGCTGCTAAGAAAAGGCCAGCCAGGGCTGGGCTGCGATACTTTATCAGGGGTGTCAAACTCATTTTCACTGGTGGCCACATCAGCCTCACAGTCGTCTTCAAAGGGCCTAATGTAATTTTAGGACTGTATAATTGTAACTACTCTTTAACTAGGGGCAAGGAGCTCGATGCTTCCAGGTAGAAACAAGGTGCTACATGGGATAAAACAGGGTGGAGGGCCGGATTCGGCCCGAGGGCCTTGTTTTTGCCACCTGTGCTTTAGTAAAAGTAATCAGGGCCCCAGAAACACTAAGGAGGAGAAGATAGATAATTTCCAGGATGCCCATTATATGACGAGAAATACAACCACACAGGCAGTGTACTTGTTTCGTCCTGTCCACAGCATTCTCTCCAAGTCAGCATGCTACAGGGGAAGCCAAATGATAATTAGAAACTCACTTTGTACTTACCATGAGCAATCACGATGTCGAATTATGGAGAGTGATATGCTCAGCACATTCTGAGTGCAGAATCAGGAAGCACTTGGTGAGTGTGGAATCAGAAGGAAAGGATTTGCATTAATCAAATATTTCATGGCATCTGGTTAAGTTAATCAGCTGCATCCAGTCGTAATGCGGATCAACATGCTAATGTGTCTGTAACATTTAAATCCCATTGGCTCAGGCTCCTTGGGCTTGGCTAGATGGCTGCTAATTTTTTTGTGACTCACAAGCTCCTTTTTCTGTGTTTTGATGGCTGATCAGTCCTCTTCCATAGGTCCTGTCTTAGATATGTTAATATACTCAATCACATACCATTTTGCCTGTCTGGGATTTGATTCAGTTCTGATCTCTTTTGTGTTGCTCTTACAGTCTCCTCGCCACCTCAGTTTCTGCACTTGGCATGCTCTTCCCCTTCCCTGACTTCCTCGCACTCAACGGTTCCCTTGTCATTCAGATTCTGCAGCAACTTAAATGTCGGTTTATGAGAAAGGCCTTCCCTGAGGACCAAGTGTAAAGAAACCACTCAGTCCTTCTGTAGACTTCACTGTATTTTAATTTGTACAGAAGGCTTCTTGGTATTTGATACTTACTGTTAACATCATTATGTTTTAATTTTTGATTCTCTCTCCCATTGGGATATAAACTTTATGAAAGTAGGGGCCTTTTCTATCTGTCTGCTGCTCTGTGCCTAGCATTTGGAAGAGGGTCTGCCACTTGGTAGGTTCTCGTGAATTCTTGCTCACTAGTGAATGAACAGAGTGATCTATCAAGAGGCCAATCATGCTTTTGTAATTTATAAGTTCTTGGAAACATCTTGTTTAGGCCCCTAATAATGACAGAGAAATCTTAGTAATGAATCTGGCCAGTAATCTACAAGTCCCAGCCACTTTTCAGTGGGTGGCAGGCTCATTCAATAAAGGAAAGAGTTGTGTGGGGGGGTGTTCAGAAACGTTGTCCCTGTGGCTGTTCTGCTGCCAGGGCTTCCTCAGCAATGGGAGCAGATGCCTCCAAACACTCAAATGCTGCCCAAACAATAGATTCCAGTGAGGAGTCTTTGCAAGCAAACAAACAACTGTAGAATCTTCTAAATAGGACAGTTGTTTGATGTTATCGTGCCGTGCCCTTAAAGTATTAGGATAAAAGAAAATCCTTAAGCCAAAGGGAAAGCCAGACAAGGTCCAGCCAGTGGAGAGCTAAGACATCAATATTCCTGAGGCATTTGCATTTCATCAGATTTCAGAGTCTTTCTTCAGATTCAGAAAAGTCACCACTCCTGCCATCATAAGAAACTCACCTCTCACTGGGCAGGGGCAAATCTGGAAAGAAATAAACGCATCTTTGTCTGATTGTAAGTGAGATTGAATTTTCCAATGTGTCCTCCAGGAGAGGGATCGCTGATAAAGGAACGTCTATAAGGTAGGAGATGATTACAAACATTGATTTATTTTATCTTCCATCTGGTCTTTTGGAATAAGATACAGGCTTTAAAAAGTTCTATTGATATGATTTGCCTCCAGGAAATAAGAATATGAATAGGAATGATAAGAGCATGCAATTGATAGAAGGCAATCTTTTCTCCCTGGTATTAATCTATTTTTTTGTATTGATTTTTGAAATGTGGAAGGTTGTGGAGAATCATTCTTAATTTTAAAGCCACTAACTTTGTGAATATCTGTAAGATAAGTAAAATTACATTCTAAAGGGAGATGATAATATATTGGCATTGCTGGGGTAGAACTGTGTATATTTGGTTCTGTGCAGTACAGGGTGGGGCAGAAGTGGGTTTACAGTTATGAGTAGGTGAAACACAGAGTTTATGCTTCTATTATTAGTTATTAATTATAGTATTTTCCATGAAAACAACTGTAAACCTACTTTTTCCCCACCCCACATTTAATCCCCTTTCAGAAATGAGGTGCAATGAAAGTCTTAAAAATCAGGTTTTGCTTTGATTCTAATATCATGGTAAACCTTTGGTAAAGATGATTTAGGTAGTTGTATCAAAAATATGGTTTCTATCTCAACAATTATCTGGTAAGGAGAAAAAATATTTTGCTTTTAAAAAATATGTTATGCCTGTGGTCTTTTGCAGAGCAATTATGAATGATAATAAAAATTTAATATGCATTTAGTTTCTAATGATAGGATTATTGGAACATTACATTTCTAGATCTATTGGTCCTTTTATTTTTACTCCCTTCTGTAAAGGATTTATAATTCATGAATAAAAATGAACTGCTAGCTTAAACTTGACTTGAGGATTTTTAGGACAGAAACCAGTTTTTTATGTATTCTGTTCTTCCTACCAGTGTTCAGGGCAAAACATTATGGCCATATATTTGGATGCTAATGATATTTGCGTTTTTGAAATTTCATAGAGAACTCTGTCATTTATTTTCTACTTTTAACAAGTCAATTTTTCTAATAATGCATCTGCACTAAAAAACAAGAAAATGCTATGCTTCTGTGGAAATGAAGTCAGGCAAGTCATTAAACAGATCTCGTATCTGAAGATCTTTCTAAGAAATACTTTCCTTCCGAAATTCACATTTCATCCCTTCTTCCTCTCTTCTCCCTTCTTAAGTCTATTGGTAGAAATTCAAAATGATACTAATAGCTATATTTTTAAATCTTAAAATAAAACCAATTAACTGGAGACATACAAAATATGATTTAATTAGGCTAAGGCAGGGAAGAAAATATTCAATTAAAACATGAGATCCTTTATCCCATTTCCTTTATTGTTGGTTGAAGATACTTGGCTGCTCTTTTCAATTTCTGGGATTTATGAGATATTAAGCAAGAGACCATATTAGAAAAGAAACTTTATTTTCATTTGTGTGATACCTACCGTAGTTACATGACATTTACTATAATTTAGTCTTAGTGGGAGTTTATAAGATTTGAAATCTAAGGGCTTTGCATAATCTCCTTCCAAGTGTTTTAATTGACATTCTGCTATAATGAACCCCACAGACCATTACCTGGCTAATTGCTTGAGTTACAGTGCTTATACAATGCCATTCTGTGTCCTTGGTCTTTTAGGGTATTAAATAGCAAGACTGCTCTGAACGAGGAAGTGGCTGCTTGTTTTCATGTGAAGCAGCAATCTCCTGATAGCTTTTCCAGGGACAGACCCCTTCTGTCCTTTCTCTGGGCTGATACCAAACCTGATGCTTATCAGAGACACTTATTTTTCTGGGGTTTTCAACTTTCTCTAGGAGAGCCCTTGACCTCTAAAGGGTCTTCCGGATCCACTGCCACAGGTAGAGACTTCCATGACCTGACTCCTGAATTAGTCCTAGAGTGTGGCAAGGTGACAAAATAAGGATGGAACAATATTTAATCCTGGAGTACTATGGTTAGCCAGGATTTGTTGGGACAAGAGTCTTGATGCTTTAGAATTAGAAAAGGGCTTTTACTGACTCATCTAGTCCAAAGTCATTATTTTTTGACGGAAGGCCACTGAACCCCAGTGGTAAAGGGACTCAGCCCAGGTCTCATGCAGCTCTGAGCGGCAGGCTCAGGCTCCCTTTTATGGACTTAACAGAACCCAGATCCGTGATGAGGTCTTGGAGTTTAATGCCAAATCATGGACTCAGAGAAAGCAGGAAAGTTCTAACATCAGTGTATCATCACAACTCCCCAAAATGCAGTGTGGCCCGTATCCTTCCATGTCTCTCACCTTTTCTTGATGAAGGTACAGGTCAGTGACAACGGCCTTGTGAATGGTGAAGAGATAGGGTAAAAATCAACTCTAGTACCCACAGGCCTAGATTGATTTCTCTTGTGACATTAAAATGTTCCTGTAGGGTCTGCTACTCTTAGTCTAAGATGCTAAACAGCTCTGAAATGAGTTGGGATTCCAGTGGGCAAGACAGGGACCGATATCTTGGGGGATCTACGTAATGCCTGTGGGCATCCTCAAACTTCTGTTTTTTCCTGCTGTTAGTTTATAAGACGTCCAGAGCACTGCAAAAAGTTCAAAACTTTGAATAAAAAGAAAGAGAGAAAAGGGAGATTTTAAACATTGCAGAATTGAAAGACAAGTGGCGTTTGGTAATCGGAAATACTTTTAATAATAATTTAGTCTTACTGGGTAGGCTAAAACATTTTCATAATAAAGCATTTATTCCTTGCCATGTCTTTAGTGGTTTTGCCTCATATTGGAGTTCCCTCCATATGAGCGTGTGAGAAAGCTGATAAAAGTACTGACACATCTTTCGGCATTGAGAAGCAAAGCTGTGGACGAAAGGTAAGCTGCGACTGATGAGAATTCCGTATCTCTCAGGTTCTTTGAGAGACGCCTTTTACTTGTAAGGCAAACTCCTTTTCTTTACAAACCTCCAGTCTGCCCTGGATGCTCAATGTGGCCCAGTTTCTTGGAGTGTTGTCCCCTAGACCGAAAGGTTGCAGGTTCGATTCCTGGTCAGGAACCCGGTTGAGATGCATGTGAGAAGGCAGCCAACTGATGTTTCTCTCTCACATTGATGTTTCTCTCTCTCTCAAAAAAAAAAATCAATGAAAAATGTCTTTGGGTGGGGTCAAGACCTCCAATCTGTTAGATTCTGTATCGTGAAGTTGTCCTGGAACCTCCCTTCCAGGGAACCTCTGCCATTTTGGAGAGAGCTGATAGAACAGGAGGGAGCTCGCTTTTGCTCCCTTTCCACCCTGCTTCCCTGCTGAAGAACACCCCACAACATGTGTTCTGCTGGTCTCCAGAAAGGTAAAGCAGTTTGCTTAGGTTGGGTTATACTTATTTTAATGAGTGTACTGTATAAATAATTTATATTAAGGAAGTAGAAAAGTCTCAGTGAAATCTCTGACAGTTTCCAACATGAAACCCAGTTTGGCTCCATGTAGATTTTTGTTAACATTCCATTAAAATTCTGTTTTTCAGCAACAACTTTGATAGGTTATGAACTGCCACCAGGACCAACTAATTAGCAAATAAGTGAATAAATCAATCATGTTTGGACCCCTTTGCTGTTTTCTGTTTTTAATGAACAGACTTTATTTTCTAGGGTAGTTTCAGTTTTACGGAATAACTGAAGAGAAAGCACGGAGAATGCTCCATACACCCTCTCTGCCACCCTCCACGCACAGTTCTCCGTTGCATGTTTACAGCGGTGGACTATATCACGTCTGCAAAGCTGACCGCAGGCTCACTGTCAGCTGCACATTCACCTGGTGGCTCTTCCCTCCTCTTTTCTCTCTGTCCCTAAAACGAGGAAACCCTACAGCAGCCGAGCTCAGAATCTCGGTGTGGGGGAATAAGATGAAACAGAGTCCCATCCTGAATGGTTTCTTTTAGGTTTTGGAAAGATGGAGCCAGGGCTTATTTTCATGCCTATGTTTAATGTACACTTTTACCTGTCTACTCATCCATGTGGGTGAGTTCGCTTTCCACTTACCAGTTACCTGAGTTATTACTTCGTCCTGCCCCAGCCTGATTGCTCCCAGCTCCCCTGAGTGCAGTGCTTTTCTCCATGCCCAATCCGGTGCCTGGGGCCTCACCTGCCACTTGGATCGTCCTGCCTGGTGGCTGTCACGCTACCTTGATTTAAGGCTGCGTGGGAGGGGAAGAGAAGCAACTGAAAAAGTGCACAGAGGAGAAGAAAAGTATCCACATTTGCTGCCAGACTTTATTTTTTATGGCGATAGATTGTTAATCAAAGTCAGTCCCTTTTATTTAACAAAAATATGCTGAGAATGTGTCTATTTTACTGCACATTTCTTAAATACAAGAAGCATTTAACTTGGTAGAATGTAATGTTATAATCATTGTACTTAATAAAAATGTAATGGATTCACTTATTTAGACACTCTGGGAGAAATAGCCTCCCACTGGATAATAGAAATTATGATGCCTTTGGTGCATCTATCAACACAAACGGATGAGCAAAGCTTACCAGAGTGGATACAATCGTCTGCAACTGCACTTAAGAATAGAGTGGGGAATGGAAATATGTAGTTACGATGTTTCTCCTCCTTTTGATGGTATGATATTTACTAGTGAACTAAAGATCTGAGCTCTAGAAGGCCTGTTTGAGTTTGCTGGATGCATTGGGGCAGGAGAAAGCAGCTTATTCGAAATTCTAACAGTTCACCCTTGTGGTTATGTAGCACCGAGAGTTCAATACCAGGCACCTTAGAAAGGAAGAGGGTTGTTTGGCCGATGCACCTCTCATGGAGGGAGAAGGAAGTAGTGGCAACAACTGCCTCTCCCCATTTTTTTTTAAATTTCTTCCTGACATCCTTATTTAATATGCTCCTGTTGTGGGGCATTCTGCCTTAGAGTCTGAAATGGATGTGATGTTAGGAATCCCTTTTGGCTGCTGCTCCAGACGCTCCCCTCCACTTTTGCTGACTTATTTAAATGGGAAAGTCATGGGGTGCTGCTGACATCCTCAGAACAAGCTGTGAAGTCGTCCCATTTCTTGACTGGGGCTCCGGTCTCTTATAACACTTCCTCTTTTCCTGCCAAACCTCGGTACAGGAAAGGCCCCTCCGACCAGGCACACTCCCCTCACCCAGCTGTTACAGCAGAGGTTGGGGCGAAGCTCTCGCTTTGCTCCTAAAATCCACTCTGAAAAGCTAGGAATTAATTATGTAAGTCACAGGGACACAAAATTTAACAAGCCCCATTTCTATGCAAACATCTCCATGTCTAGGTGGTCTTCCTAGTGCAAAATGATCTCTGATTCATTGTATATTTTAAACTAAAACCTTGACCCATAACTAAGCCACTAAGCCTCACCCTGTGTTTCTAAATAAAAATAATTCTTAATCATATTCTTTAGGAATTTTCCCACTCACAGATTCATACTTTTTCTTATTCTCATTTTTTCAAAATGAGATACATTAGAACCACCATTCTAAGAAACCTCCTAGAGTCAAAATCTAAAGTTAAATCCTAATTTAACCAAGTTGAAGATTTCAGATAGAGATTAAGCGCAGTAATGACAACTTTCCAGAATGAGTCGATCTTTTAATTTGTGAGGTAACACCAGCAAACTGGTGCAGGCCTCGTCTCTTACTGTCCGGACTCCAAGGGCTCCCCCTGGCTTTTATTGCTTATTGTTTTGCCCCATCTGTAACCACTTTTCACGTAACAGCCTGGGGTGGTGGAGGGGGGTCCCTCCCCTGCTTTAACTTTAAGTGACTTCTTATAGTTTGCAGAATAAACCCCAAATCCTGAAGGTGGTCTACAGCACCCTACGAGGTGTGTCTCCGATGCCCGTGCCAGCCCCTCCCTGTCTCACTGCATCCGTTCCAGACCTCCGGACCTTCCTTCTCTCCTGTTAAAGGCACAGCTGGTTCCTGCTGCCCGGGAAACTCCTGAGACAGGCTGCTTCTGGTTCATCCACGCTGTTTCCTCAGGCCTTCCTCTCAGCTTAAGTGCTACTTCCTCAGGCTTTTTCCAGCTGCCTGTCTGAAATAATCTTTCCTTGTCTCTCTTTGTCAAATACCTATTTATTTCCTCCACTGCACTCATGACAGTCTAAAATACTGATTTTTTTACCCTCTGGTATTTATTACTCCCATTGAAATGTAAACTCTAGGAGAGCAGATATTTTATTTTATAACTCCTGCCTATGCTATGATGTCTGACACAGAGTAGGTGTTTAATAAACATTTATTGACTGAAAAAAAAGAAAAAAATGAATGAGCGAGAAAAGAACATAGCAACGACTATTGGTCATAATGAAATGTGGAAAATTAAAAGTAACTATTCACCTAAGAAAGGGATGCTGTACACATGAAAGTTCATCTTATGATTCTATATAACTATAACTCAGGGGGAAGAATGCTCTACATATGGTAAGAAATTTCCTCACTGTTGCAGCCCAGCAATGTATCCACACATATCCATGTGCCTAAAATTATATTTTTATGTATATTAAAAATATTTATACTAGATTCAGCATTCAAGGATGCAATTGGAATGCAACACTGGTTGGAAGATATATTTGCAGGCTCAGAAAATTGTGGGAGGATATTTTCACAAAACTTTCGGGACATAATTGGATACAGCTAGTTTCTAACAGATTAAGATGCGGATGGTTGAGGAGCAATTGGGTTTAAAAAAGAAAACGTGGACTTGGATGTAGGACAGAACAAGGCAGGCAGTCTGAAAGTTTATGACGAAGTGGAGGTGGAAGTCAGAGGAAGAATATGATAGGATTCAGTCCAGGCCGCTGTAGGCATTCCCTGCATAGAGGGATGTAACGCGGTACTTGGGTGCTTACACAGTGATGGAAGCGGGAGAGGCACAGGTGAAGGCCTGCCACTGGTGGCCTCTGGCCTTCAGAGAAGCAGGACTTTGCTCTTGATGCCCAGGGTAGGAACTGCCGGACACATCTGCCAGTGGTCACGGCCGCCGGCAGAACCAAGGCAGGCAACCATGTGGGTGCGCCAGAGGACACCGCAGAACTTCAGTGCTGCCGAAGTCCGCGCGTTCAGGTCCCATATAAGTGTCTCTCCCTGGCAGAAACTAAACTGGAACCCAGACGGCAGGAGATTCTGGGGAAAGCAGTTCTTAGGCTTTGAGTCCCTGAGATGTAGGGGAGTGCAATGGTACCCCTCTAGGGTGGAAATGATACCAATATGGCACAATATGAAAGAACAGGAAATACTTGTCACCACATTAAAATACTATTTCTGGTTAGTTAATTTCATTAGATATAATCCTCATGAAAAATAATGGCCAACAGTTACTAAGGGCACTAGGTTGAGAGCTTCTCATGCATTACCTCATTAAGTTTCACAACTGTACAAAATGAAGCTAGTATCTCTATTTTAGAAATAAGAAACCAAGACTTAGAAAGGTACAGTAACTTGCTCCACATTGAAGAACTAGTAAGTAGAAGATCTGAACTTTGTACTTAGGACTCCCTGCCTACAAAGACAATGGCTTTTAGTCCTTGTACTACAGTATTTGCTACTCGGTAGTCAGTAATTAAATTTCTTTATTAATCATGGCCCAAGCATAGAAATTTCCAGTCATCTTACAGATGTACACTATTAAGTTGGTGTAAATACCTCACTTCTACTGGGAAAAAAAACCAAACCTAACAGATCTTAAAAAAAAAGTCCTCCCAAATTAGAGCAGTATCTTAATGAGAAAAGAGAGTACATTATTAGAAGAAATGTAATATAATATCTCCTGTATTTAGAATGGAATTTTATGGTATGAGCTAATTTTTCTTAAGATTTTATTTATTTATTTTTAGAGAGGGAAGGGAAGGAGAGAGAGAGAGAGAGAAACATCAATGTGCGGTTGCTGGGGGCTGTGGCCTGCAACCCAGACATGTGCCCTGACTGGGAATCAAACCTGCGATGCTTTGATTCACAGCCCGCGCTCAATCCACTGAGCTATGCCCGCCAAGGCTGGTATGAGCTAATTTTTGTATACTGATAAAGTGTCTTCTGTTATAAAACCATGTTATAGAAAGGTTAGAGGGGACATTCAAATTTGAAGAATCTTCAAGATCCCTTCTAATAGCATCCGAACAAGGGGCCACCCAGCTTCTGCTTAAGAACTTTCAATGGGTTCAAATCTTAGAACTATGGGGGCGAACTGCCCTGGGGTGGGGCAGAGGGAAGAGCAAGCGCACAGGATGTTTGCTGCTGGACAAAGGCAAGACTGCGCTGCCTGGAGGCTGCTTAGTCAGTTTTGTCTTAATGTAGCAAGTACGGTGCTAAGCTAGAGGCTGCGAGTATTGGTACCAGTTAGCTTTTGCTGCCTGACCTTGCCAACTTGCAAGAGGCTTACCATTTATAGCTTGAGTGTCTGTGGTGGATACAAGATGGTCAGGGATTATTTGTTACTCCTCCCCTTGAAAAGTGAAGTCTAGGTGCTTTCCTTTGGAGTTGGCTGGCTTCTGTGGCTGCAGTGACCAACAGAATTACTGTACCAGTTCCCAGGTACAGCCTAACTAGACTGGCAGCTTCCCTGTTCTTGCAATATTGTCTTTGGGACCCATGAGGCATGACTGAAGAAGTTCGACTATCTTGAGACTGGCATGCTGGAGAGACTACGTGACTGGTAAGCCCAGTGTTTTCCATTTCTTACAAGGCACTGGATGTGTCATTAAGCCTCTCTACACCAGCCCTTGTACCAGCTGAATCCTGCAGAGTGACCTTAGATGATGCTTCATGGAGCAGAAGAATAACCTCATGGATCCAGGAGCAAACTCCTGACCTAGAAAACCATGAGCTATGATAAAACAGTTATTTTTAAGTCACTGTGTTTGAGGTACTTTGTTACACAGCAGTAGGTAACTGGAAAGTGTCTGTAGGATAGGTGAGGGTTTTCTGATCTAGATTTGTGTCAGCCAGTCTTATGTAGGCTTGCTCAAGTGTCTGTGGGTCTGTTGGGAACTTTCATTTAGATTGTGTTTGGCTAGGGTGGCTTACTTGAGACAGCTCCGCTGCATGTGTCTCTTATCTTCTTTGGACCAGTAAGCTTGGTCTTACATAGCCTTCCAATGGCAATGGCCAAAGTCCACAAGAGCAAGTTGAAACAGAGCAGGGCTCTCGAGACCTAGGCTTGGCAATGGCACCCTGTCATTTCTACTTCATTCTGCTGGCCAAAGTCACATGGCTAAACTCCAAGTCAAGGGATTGCAGTACAGACCTCATTCCTTTTTTGGGAAACTGTGCAAGATCCGTCTATCCAAGAGTGTGAGTACAGGTAGGGGTGGACAATTGGAGATAATAATGCAATTGTTTACTTCATTTTAGTTTAGCAAACATTTATGGGATATGTTATTTGCAAATATTATGCTAGTCACTTGGAACACAAAAAACAAGAGACCTAAATTTCTGCTCTTTAAATGCTTACAGTGTAAGCAGCCTTCAGGATGAAGGGCTTACTGTGTTTAGGTTGATTGGGGACCTAAATTTCCTTTTAGTTCTTTACTTCTAACCTCACTGTGAAGATTTATACCTGCATTAAACTTCAGATTTGGCATTTGAATTATGTTTTTATTGTTTTAGTAGCTTAAAATTTGGTAAAAAGTCCTTAGTTGCTTGAGTCATGGAATTTTTGGTCTATGTTTTTATATTTTTTCCCAAGCATGAATCATGTTCAATTAAAAATGAATGACATATATGCACTGTCAGTCAGCTTGCTGTCCATCTTCGCTCCACTGATTTTCAAAGGGCTTCATGCTTTCCTCATCTATGGATTCTTGGGGAGCCTCATGATGGTCTTCCAGTAGTGACTACATTATCCTTTAACATCTGTATTTAAATTGGGAAGCAGGAAGCCTCCATGCAAGGAAAACATACGTGAGGACAGAGCACACCCCGGACAGGGATGCTGAACACTATCCCAACAGTGGTTAGTTCTGCTCATTCCTTTTTCTGGCCCTTTGTTCTCTTGTCGGACGTGCTATGTTCCCTCCGTGACTGTGTCTGCCCCACACTAGTACGTTCCACTGTCAGAGACAGACTTCTCGTCTCCCCTCTCCTTCACGTCTAGCAATTTTACATTCTTGTGTCCTTTCTTCCACTGAAGGGTCTAGAGTTAAGCTCCATGAAGTGCTCAACTCAGTTCATTCTGCAGCATCTCTTACCACTCCTCAATCCCCAGGCAGCGTGTGGGAAGGGCAGGGCTATCTTGGCAGTCAAAAGGGTCTAGATTTTAATTCCAGCTCCACTGCTTCCCAACACCATGATCTCATGCAAGCTACTTAATCTCTCTGCACCTCAGTTTTATAATCTGTCATTTGGGCAAAGTAAATCTTAGTTTGCGTGATTCGTGCGTGCTGTAATTGCAATAACAATTACAAAGTACTTGCACAATGCCTACATTGTTCTCATTGTTAGCTTCCTTTCTCGCCCTGCCCCAACATGCATCCTCATTTGCTACCTTAGGACTGGTTTATCAAGAGGCCATCACATACTTTTAGGGTAAAACTTAATTAGTATGCATAGACTAATAACAGGTATGTTTTCATATGATCTCATTTGTTTAAGAGAACACAAGCAATGTTTTAGAACATTAACACTCACCATTAATATACAGCAAAGTGGTGAGGGATTAAAAGTTACCAACGTTTCACACTGGATATTTGCTTTGGCTTGAGGTTTACTGCAAACAAGATCCTTAGAGATTGGGCCAGCTCTTACTTTTCTTTATATTCTAGGACCCAACACAAGACCTGGCACATCTCAGAGGCTCAAATAAATGTTGAACAAATAAATGTTTCATTGAATGGAATTGTATGAACTGATGAAGTTTTAACTATTTTCTATGGAAACCGAGTATTTATGTTGTCTGGTTTTTGTTGGGACTTCGCTGGGCTGGCTGATGCATAGTAACCACATTTTCTGTGCTCAGTGCTGCACCGGCACGGGCAGTGAGGCTGTGGGGTCTGTGTTTGGAGGGATGCAGTGCGACTGTCTGCCCTTCACACTTTCCTCTGCACTGTCGTTGGGCATGGCCTTTCCTGCTAGATTGCAAAGTCCCTGAGGACAGAGTCCATGGCTGTGATTTGCTCATCATGTATAATTTCTCAGGGCTTGAGCATCATTAATTTTCAGTAATTACTGGTTAAAAGAAAGTTAACACTTTGAATTTTTGCATCTTGGTCTTTGTTCATCTGTTTTCTGTTCTGATTTATGTCGGTCTTCTCTGTAGCTCTTCCTTTGATCCTACCCTTGGCTTTATTGTTTTTTAATGTCATAAATGCCACATGATTTGTGTGAAAGTGTTGAGGCTTTGAAATTAAGCAGACTCGATTTAAGTTCTGAATTTATAACTCACTGGGTGTGTGATTTTGAGCAAGGTAGTTGCTCTTGGAGCCAGTTTCCTCATCCGTGCAGGGGAATGATAGTGTGTCGTCTCCCGGGCGGAGCTGTTTGGGAAACTGATTGCATTGATGAGCGTAAGGCTTCTGCTCATAGTAGGGGCTCTATGGCTAGCAGGAGTTATTACAATCTTTATTTCCCTTTTCCTTAGTCTTTTGCTATTTGTTCTAACTACTACTTCCTTTTCCAATGAAAAACAAGTGCATTAATTTTTACCCCCGGCTTTTCTGTTAGCAGCCTCTGAAATGCTGGGAATTTCTAGGGAATGAAATACTATGAACAATCAAAATTTCAATTCACAGGAACCCTTATATCACTTTAAATATTGATAAAAGTCATAATAAGAATAACCACTATTTACCCCATTAAAATAATACAAGGATAAAGATGAGTTTTCAGAAAAAAACCTCCTCAAATTATAAAACAAAGAATTAGAGAATTAAATGACACATGAAGAATCTAAGAACATAGAGTATATTTAAATTTATGTTTTTTTAAAATTCACTCTCCCCATTTATCACAATGAGTCTAAGAGATTGCTCTCACCACAGGATCATTATCCCTAGTAGATTTAAGGACTAGTTCACTCGTATTTTTCTCGAAATAATTGAGTTTGCTGGAATAAACTGTTCAGCTCGATATTTTTCATCTTTCCCTGATACAAATGTATTTGATTCCTATAAATCTGAGTGAGGTCGGTCAGGAAATTATACATATTTGTTTTCCACAGGGTATATGAGCTATTAAGTCATGTTGCATTTATTATAGATCATGTTTGCTATTTGGCAAGATAATTAGAATGACTGAGAACAATATTTTAGAACATGTAATACAAGGAAAACAACCAGAAAGTAGAATTGAAGCAAATGTTCCTTATAACAAATGCTTTAAGTAAATATTTTGTTGTGATTCAAACACAAATTTGCATATAAAATACATAAAATATCATTTAATATTATATACCCTCTTCATTCTTATGGTTTCTATATGTATATATACTCTCTCATATAAGTATTTGCTCATATTACTTTTCACTTGGATCTCATGTAACTTGTGCATATATTCCCATTCTTTCTTCCCATTCTAGCTTCAGTCATGTGGATGTTTTCTTGGCTTTGTGCTATTTTAATTATTTTGGCTATGGCTGGTATGGACACAATAGCAAAGACCACACCATATATCAAGTTTACGAAGAAACCTGAGGAGAAAGAGATGCTGAAGGGACTAAAGCCATCCAGTGCCCTACCTCTGGGAGAAGAAGAAACGCCCTTCACAGAAGTGGCCGGGATGGCAGAGCCAACCCCTGCCCCCTCAGTCCAAGATCCCGCCTTTGGCACTGCCACTCTCTTCCCCTTTGAGAACTTCACTCTGGATACGGCTGATTTCTTTTTGAATTGCTGCGATTGTTGTTCATCTGTACCAGGGCAGAAAGGAGAACCTGGCGAGGCTGGAAAGTCAGGTATTTGGGAATATGTAAAGCCACGTTTCTCCCTTACACATCCTTAAGAGTTGAGAGGTGCATTGGAGGTAGAATTGCCCCAAGGGTTTCTACATTGTCATGAACAGGGGGATGGGCCTAGTGTAACATTTGACAAAGGCAAATAGGTACCGTGTAGCTCAAAGTGGCAGCTACTAGCCTTGGGTATGGCTAGTAATAAATATTAAAATTAAATAAAATTAAAAATTCAGTTCCTCAGTCACACTAGCTATATTTTTAGGGCTTGTTAGCCACATGTGACCAGTGGTTACCTTATTGGGCAGCACAGATATACAGCATTTCCATCATTGCAGAAACTTCTGCTGGGCAATGCTGGCTAGAGCAGAGACCGGGCCTACCAACCCCAGCACTGGTGTGCAGCTCTCCAAGTTACACATGTTCATGACCAGTATAATCTTTTCATTAAAGGCCAATGTAAAAAGGGAAAATGAAAATTCTGTTATCTGGTAGGGCTGTACGCTGACTGATGGATTTTTGGAGTGCTATTTGTAGTTAGGATTAGAAATGGAATGCCTCTGAGGTGGAGAATAAAGCCAGGATTCAGTTTGCTTCTCATTGAAATTCTGAGTCAACACTGTATCCTTGCCCAGCAATTTTCTCCATTGAACGTCATGGTTACATATTTCAAACTTTCAGATGTTTTTCATATATACATTATGAATGTACTCTCAGTTTTATTGTAATATATTTCAGCTTTTACATGTCATATAGCAGAGCATTCAAGGTAAGAATGAGATCAGAATGCCACTAGGCAATCTCACCATGCAATCTCACTATGCCCTTAAAAAAATGACATATAAATATTTATTGTGCTTTGCTTGAAGAATTTAAAGTTATAAAATCAGGAATTACACATCCTCATTAAGGCTTTCATTCATTTCATCCTGTTGTGGGAACCTTTCTGGAAATGTGCTCAACAGTTATGTAGAGCTGAAATGAAAGGGTCACGGAGCTGGGCAGTGGTCTGGGCCACCAAGAGTTCAGGGTTGCAAGAACATTATTGGAAATGTAATGAGACTGAGAAAATTATATTTAACAGGATTTCTCTTAGTATCATATCTGGTTGGCAAGCTGCTTGGGAGTAAACACCCCCAAGGGCATGGTCAAGAAAACACAGCTGGTTGCTAAACTGTCTTCTGATGCTGTGGGTCTGTAACATCAAGGCTTGTGTTTTACTCACTGGTGGATTTAGCTGCTTTGTTCTCAGAGCTCAGCCCTTCCCATAAATACGTGTGACAAATACTCTGAGGGTGCGCCAAGTCATTAGCTTACTGAGGGCGCTCATGTGACTTAGTCTGCAAAGAGCACAGTGCTTAGGAGCTAAGTATGTTGTCTCGCGTGGTCCTACCTTGGGGAAACTTCCTTACTTCTCTGAGTTTCTAAAATAGTAAAATGGGGGTAAGAGTAATCCCAGCTTCACTGAGTCATCAAGGCAACTGAATGACTTCATATGTGTAAGGACTCGGTAGGGTGCCTGGAATAGAATAAGTGCTCAACAATTGGGTTTATTGTTTCAATTAGCTGTTCCAGGAGGCTTTCCCTACCTCATGATATACTCTGAGCCTGATAGGATTCTGTTTTTGAGATAACTAGAGAGGTATTTATTTTGGCTTTATCAGTGTGTTTTCAAAAACACAACTTAAAAAAAAATTAGAAATCTAGTATGAGAGCATCATTAAATAAACTTGAAAATAACTCATATCTTAATTTATTCATTGAGTATTAGCTTATGCCATTTTCTTAGAGAAGTATCCTTTGGTTCTTTACATCACTAACTAGAGGGTGATGATATTTATATTTGTGTGGCTATTGGCTCAACGTTTATCTTTCATGGACTCAGCTCTATGAGGGTAGGGACTGCTGGATTTTTTTTTCAGTTTTGTATAAATCTTTTTAAAAATTATAGTTGACATAAAATATTGTATTAGTTTCAACACAGTGATTCAACATTCATATACCTTACAAAGTGATCAGCATGTAAGTCTAGTAATTGTATATCTGTAATTGTATATAGTTATATTACTATTTTCTTTAGCTGTACATTACATACCATAATTTACTTTATAACTGGGAGTTTGTCATTTCAATCGCCTTCCCTTGTGCTGGTCCCTCCTCCCTACCCCTCTGGCAACCCTCAGTTTGTTCTAGGGACTCCTGGAATGTTGGTGGCTGATTCCTGATACCTCCTAGGGTGCTTGGTTTATAGGAAGCCTCAGCAGTAGTTCCTGAATGAATGCATAAATGAATGAGGGGGAAAACCAAAAGTGCTAGGTATTGTGGTTTTACTTCCAATTGAAAAGTGTGGTCCACATGAGGCTAAGGGTCAGGTAATCATTCAGTTCTTGTTTGACGTAGCACTGCTTCCCTGAATCCTTAAATCATTGCCATGAATCCAGTGACAAGTACTAATGTGCCCAATTTATCTATTCAGGTAGTACAAAATTGCAAATTGGACAAAAATATTGTCGTCAGAACTCTCTAATAGTTTATTCTCACCCAGATTTTATCATTTGGACACTGACAGTCATTAGTCTTAATAAATGACTCTTTTATTCTCCCTGGAATTATGATATTTTGAAAGAGAATATTTTTTTTACCTTATTGCTTTTCAAATCTCATTTCTAGGTCCTGAGGGAAAGGCAGGTGATATGGGGATCCCAGGGCCACCAGGAGTTATTGGACCCCAAGGTCCAAAAGGCCAGAAAGGAGAGAAAGGTAGGTAATTATATAGATTTCATGTCAAAACTCAAGGGATGTTCTGAATCACTTTTAGGACAGCAACTTGCTAAAAGTAAACACCAGATTCTTGCAGGTGGAATAATTAAAAAAATGTAAATTTGGTTAAGCATATTGTGAGTTATGTTTTATATAAAAATGTTAATTTATAAATAGCCAATTGAGAACTTTTAAACTTGCCTGGTGACATATGACACCCACGTGGGAACACACATCTTTTCTCTCTCTCATTGGCCTCGCAGCTGACCCAGTGACTGGGCACCCTCTCCAGAGAAGGGTCCCTCCCTGTGTCTTCCTCATGATACAAATTAATTACATACTGGACAGAACTAACTATGGTAGGCAATCCTATTCCATTTAGGCGGACAGCCTGTCTGCAAAGGAGAATATGACGCAGCCCTTGGCTTACGCGCAGATGGAGGGCAGTGTCCCTGGGGGACGGGAGCCCAATGCAAGTGGATGCTGTCAAGCATGTAGCAGTGGCCCGTCACTTCACCTCATCTGAAAATTGAGGGAGATAGGCTAGATATTTGTTTAAACCATTTACTTTCAAAAAAGATTTATAGTCACGTAACTGTAGATCTCTCACAGATCTTTTCTAGCTCAGAAACTGTATAATTCTATAGATGTAACAATAAAGAGGGCATTCTATCTGGAAAATCCTGGTTCTGTAAGTGCTTCAAGGGATTGAGGGAAGGTTACAGATTCACTGGGACATTCAGAAACTCCTCAGTGAATACCGCCAGCTCATACAAATATCATCTATCCATCAAGCTAAATATTTTAGCCTCAGTGTCACATGTCAAAAGACCTAATATCATCTATACATCACCCTCCACATGGCTCAGGAACTGCCTAACTCATTTCTAGTGGAACGTTCAGTGAAGTAATTACTGAGCAAAGAGGCTAAGGTAAGAGAGCGCTACTTCACACTTGTCAGTTACGTGATTTTCATTCTTGGAAACATTTAATCCTTTTGTGGCTGCACTGTGTTAGCAGAAAGCTCTGTGCAATAAAGATGAGTGATGAACCTCCCGAGTGACTCACACATTAGCCAGACTTCTGGAAGTGGAAGACAACGCAGGGCAGTATCCTAAGATGAGGTTCTGAAGTACACGCTTTGATGAGGATCAAAGGCAGAAGTTCACGTGGCCGGCCCACAGCTTGGCAACCCCGCTTCCCTCTCACTTCCAGACTTAGTCTAAACTCTTCGTTAAGATCTGAAGGTTTTTAAAAAAAATAAATGACCTGAGTGACTGTATTCTGGCTAATCACAACCTCATTGAGGAAATGCAGTATAAGCATTTAAAATCCTTAAGTGAACTTGAGAACCAGAATAACTCTGCAGAGAAGGTCAGTATAGGAGCATGGACAAGGGCTGGGAATGGAAATGGCCCACCACTTTCATTCAGGGCGAGTTTCTCTCCAAATGTACAGGGACATTTTCCTGATGGCCTTGGAGTTAATTTCCAAATTTTGAATTTTATGTGGAATGGCAACGGAGGAGCTAGCTGCTTGGAAAACTTGGCCGGCTGGGTGACTTCGGGGGGATATCTGTCGCCGCTCTTGTGAAATGTGGGGGAGTCTCCTCTAGGATTTTTAGTTTGATTTACAGTTTTCTTTTCCTTGACAAAATGGAAACAAAAAATGTTAGTTATATATAAATAATGTGTTTGGTTAGTCAATGCCAACCAATGTACTATGCAGTCATGTCTGACGCTGTTCAAATTTCTGAACTGGTTTGTACTTCAGTTTCTTCTGTGATAAAAGTGATGATGAAAATATGTTTTACCATTCTTGAAGGGAGATGCTATAAACTTTCTTAAATTAAAAGTGTTCTAATTGGTGAAATGTGCTCTGTTATATGAGCCCCCATTATATGAAAGACTATTAATATCAAATAAAAATTAACATTAAATTCAAAAGGCTGGATTAAATTATAAAAGTCATGTTAAGAGTTTGGAACATTACCTGGTGCAAAGTAGATGATCAATAAGAGTTAGCTATTATTATTGCTATTATCGTTTACAATTAAATAAGTCTAGTGTGGCAACACTAACGCGATGGGCCTTCAGCCAAGTCCAGTATAAAAATCCATTTTGTGGTATGTGGCAAATATCCGAAAACCCTGATTAAAACTTTTTAAATAAAATTTCTCACAGTACTGTAATTTGTCCAAAGAGTACATGAAAAGTTTTCCAAACAAAATAAAAATTGGCTTTTCTTGATGCTCTATGTCAAGGACAGTATATTCTCCTAGACGGGTTTCGTCATGATTTGTTTTAGCCAACTGCACAATGTTGTGCTCTGTGTCAAACTTATGTGGGGCATGGCACGACCTCTCAGGCATTGTGGGGAATGTAAAGAAGAGGACATTTTAACTGTCATTCAAAATGCATGATAGGAAAAACACAGACACGTACGTATATAACACAAGGCAGAGTGTTGTGAGTTTTGTGAGAGATCTGAAGAGCTGTGGAAACACTGAAGGGATAGCTGAGCTCTGTCTGCAGAGGTTGGCACTAACCCCAAATCTCCTTTAAATGACTCACCATGAACTGGAATACAATATTCCTAATGATTCTCAGTAACCTTTTCCTATATTGTTTTGCATTGAATTTTTGGGTAACATTGGTTAATAAAATTATATAGGTTTCAGGTATACAATTCTATAATACATCACCTGTATATTTGTATGGTGTGTTCTCCAGCCCAATAATATTGTTCTACTTCTACATGTTTTGGTAAAGGAAGCATTGGAATGCCACATGGCTGTGAATGGATGTTAGTTTTATCATAACTAATACAATTAGGAATTTAATCTTGGCATCATTTTAGGACTTAAGGGAGAACGTGGGGACCAAGGAACAAGTGGCATTCCAGGATACCCAGGAAAACCGGGAGAACCAGGTAGAGTATAAACTGCATCCATTGTAGAGTGTGAACTGTATCATGTGTGCAGTGTAGCCCCTAATTTTTCTCCTGTTTGTATTCAAAGTTATCAGGAGGTAAGAAATATGCCTCCTGATTTATAAATATAAATGTATATAAATTGCTATTATTCTTTTGGTAATGCAGTATACTGGTTATGTTGGAGTGTGGGTCCAGGCCTAGGAATGTGGAGACTAAGTAGAGTATTTGAGCTCTGTTCCTCTCTCCAGCTGTCTTTGGGAAAGGACCCCTGAATTCTGGGTTTTGACTTCTTTGCCTGAAAGGTTTTGGTTTTGGTTGGATGATACAGAGATTTAGGAGAATACTTGGGTTGGGCTACAATGCAAATATAGTGGAATAAAGTGGGCAACTATAGTTTTACTACTCTTTATTATCTTAAAAGTAAAATAAAAATAAAACTAGATACATGAGATCTAGATATAAGCTATGATTTCTCAGTAGCATTAGCTCTTCCCATTATGGGACAGATGTGTGATGTCAACGGCTCAGTGTAAGGGTCTCGCCTCAGTAAGAGGAGGGAAAGGACAAAAGGTTTCCAGGTTTCCAGCCCCATTTGGTAGGTTTTGTTCCTATTGTGTGAGCTCTGTAGTAATAGCATGTTGTTCATAGCCTATGTGGTCCTTAAACATCATTTGAATTTTCCATTTCAGGTGGACTCGGTCCTAAAGGGGATAAAGGAGACGTTGGACTGGCAGGAGTGAAAGGACAAAAAGGCTCAAAGGGGGACACATTTGTAAATGCTACGAAAGGAGAGAAAGGAGACCGAGGGGCTGTGGGCTCACCAGGCTTGAATGGAGAGCCTGGGGACAAGGGAGAGAAGGGGGAGATGGGAGATAAGGGCTACTGTGGGAATTCTGGGGAGAGAGGGGGAAAGGGTGAAAAAGGGGAGGCAGGGATGCAAGGAGAAAAAGGTAGCAAAGGAGACGTTGGGGTGGAAGGCAAAAGGGGCCCAGAGGGCCTGCCTGGAGCCCGAGGTGATCCAGGGGCAAAAGGACAGAAGGGGGAGTTAGGTCCTCCTGGTCTCATGGGACCTGTGGGGCCAAAGGGTGAGCTTGGGAGCAAAGGGGTCCGAGGGTCTATTGGGAAGAAAGGCTCTCGGGGCCTTAAAGGCTCCAAAGGGGAGGTGGCCAGAGTCCCGCGGTCCGCTTTCAGTGCTGCTTTATCAAAGCCTTTCCCTCCCCCCAATGTCCCTATCAAATTTGACAAGGTTTTCTATAACGACCAAGGGAATTACAGCCCCATCACCGGGAAATTCAACTGTAGTATTCCTGGGGCATATGTGTTCTCCTACCACATCACGGTGAGTGGCCGGCCCGCTCGGATCAGCCTGGTGGCCTGGAATAAGAAGCAGGTCAAGTCCAGAGAAACGCTCTATGGTCATGAAATAGACCAGGCCTCTCTCCTCATTGTCCTGAAGTTAAGTGCAGGGGACCAAGTCTGGCTGGAAGTTTCCAAAGATTGGAATGGAGTGTATGTCAGCCCCGAGGATGACAGCATTTTTACTGGGTTCCTTTTGTACCCAGAGGAATCTTCTAGAACATCACCATAAACTTGTGTATTAACACTGTAGTTTGGAGTCAGTGGAATATGTCAGGTAACATAGAATAATGCTATTCAAAAAATAACTTTCATTATTTTTTGTTACTATAAAAATACAGAAGAAATTGTATCACTTAGGGATCATTGCTATTGCTATTTTAAGGCATCACCTTTAAAAATAGTTACCTATCTGTATTTGAGGGCAGATGTCTGAATAGACTCCGTAGATGGCTTTTTCATTTAGCATTATAATGGCATTTCTCAAGCCATTTAAGTAATTAACATTTGTATAAAAATAAATGAGATTTATAATTAATAAATATATTCTTACTAAATGTCTTTTATATCTCATATAAATGCATGTAATTCTTTTCTGTGTGATCATGAGGCTACCAGCTGACATACATGATGGGCAGGTATCACTAAAAACTTTCTAATTCTGTTAGCAGGGTTGCCATCCAACAGAGCAGAACTATGGTCATATTAGTTTAATTTGGGGAGAATCCCCAGAAAAAATGGTAAAGACTCTCTAAACTATCTTTCCCAATGATCAGTATGGAAAGGTTTCCTTATAAAAAACCTGTATTATATGGATTTATGTGATAGGTAAAAGGTAAAAAGAAAATTAATGAAAATGTTGCTCAGTTGAATCATAGCGAGGACCTAGCCATTCTGCACAGCATTGTGCTGAGAAGAACGGAATGTTCCCCCAATGACTCCAAAGTGAAATTAGATTATTACTGATCTGAGCATTTAGCCCTTTCTTCATGGAAGAACATTTAATTTGGATAAATTCTTTGGCTTTATTATCATCATCTCTATAATAATTAATTCCTACTATTCAGTGATAACACTGTTGGAACAGGTGGGCATCTGGGAATGCACTTGCAGTGTGAATATTTAATAACTGAATGTATAATAATACAACAGGCTCGTGTTGAAAGGAATGAATGTGTTGAATCTAAATTGAATTGGAGTCAAGGATGCATGTAGTTAGGCAGATTTGCAAATCAGGGAGTGGGCGATGGGGAACCTTCTGGTCTTGCCCTTCCAGACGAACAAATCCGGCAGTTGTTATTGTGAGTTGGCAATGCTATCTTCCGTATCTTCCTCTTGAAGATTCATAAGGCACATTATTGCACCCCAAGGTTCTCACAGTAAAGGAATATAATTTCATTTTATCTCAGGGTCCCATTTTTATTCTGACTATAGACTCGTCAAATAACATGCTGTGAATGTGTAGGATGCTAATTTTAGAAATGCTGCATTAGTTTCTTATCCAAAGACTACCCAGTATGCTGGGGTAAGTTCAGTCTTGACACTTTCCCCTTCCTTGACCAGTTTTTCTCTATTTAGACTGCAATATTGTTTAGTTGAGGCTTTGTTTGTATTTGTCAGAGGGAGAATAAGATAACTCACATGACTAAAATAGTGATGTTTTCACTTAGAATTTTTTCTTTTCCATTTTGAGGACTAGGTGTCAAAGACATTCGTGTGTGTGTGTGTGTGTGTGTGTATTCATTCCACATCAAAAGTCAAAGGCAGCTGGGCAGAGGACCAATAAGGGAGCAGTGGCTTACATGGAGGATATATGACATCCAGTGGTGTCTTCCACGTGTGGTAAACATTTTATAGGAAGTCTGAAGTTAAGGATCCAGGGTTGGTGGTTAATTATGAACTTTTTCAGGTATGTACCCCAAGGAAATTCTTAGCTTTTAAGGTGGCTTGGGAGGTGGCTTCTAGGTACTTTCTGCCACTTTTTGCTGTGAGAGAGAAGTGACACAACAGTGTTCCGTTTTTCAACTCTATCATGTCTCCCACCTTGTTGAAAGCACAGGAATGAAGACTGGATCTCTTCCATCCCCAGGATTTGAATACAGCCCCTACCTACACCTACCCTAGTCACTGCCAATTTCCAGACCTCTCCCCTGGATGCCTGCCCTGAGTATTAAACTGATGAGAGTTAAACTGACATCTCAGACTTAACACAACGAAACCAAGCTTCTGAAATTCCCCTCCAGCTGCCCCTCCCAGATCCTGCCCTAAGTAATTCACAGAGTGGCCACTTCTGGGGTTGCTCAGGTCAGAAACCTGTCATTTGATTTTTCCCTTTCACACTTAAATGCAACCTGTTAGGAAATCCTTTTGGTTCTTTCTTCAAAACGTATCCAGAATCTGCTTCCATCACCCCAGCCAAGCCACCATCATTTATACCTGGATTATTTATAACAATAACCTCCATACTGGACCCCTAAAATAAAAGGCATCTAGGGTTAAAATACAAATGGGATCCAACATTACATATCTTTAAATTTTCAAATTTATAAATCAAGCTAATAAGTAGTTATTTATAACATAGTGGATTCTCCTACTTTAATGTACGATTTTACATTGATAAAGTAAAAAAAAAAATTCTATGGTTTTTATGTGACTGACAGTAAATAAAACACCAAAGATGACTGAATTACTGTTGTGCATGTCTGGGAGTTCTATCAGCAGGCAGGTGAGGTTTGGGTGGGTAATGAGGGAAAAACATGAACTCATGAATTACTATATATTTATCCTATAGATGTTATTTTAAAACTTAATTTTATCAAAATATGTTTTTAAAATAAAAATTTCCACATAATTTATGTTCAATGGACAGTTTTGTCAAATTAGACCACTTTTGTTGAGTCATTGTATTTTAATATTATATTTTAAAAGTTAATTTCAATTTGGTGAAACTGCTCAGATGAATTAGCAATTAGGTTTGGAAATGAACCATGAATTTTGCATCATGTTCAAATATTGTAACTGGGGTTGCATATGATATATTGTCACTATTGTAAACAATACTGCAAAATATTTAAATTTCATCACAAACTATGATCACTATATTGCCATTTTCATCATCTCTTCAAACAATATTCTAAAATCTAAATCCATCATGAGTTGTCAGTCTGGACCTGCACAAATACAAATTTAGGGAGATATGAATTATTTAATATGTTTAGCCATTAAGTCTGCAACTGTCACAAACACTAGGCAATTCATGAGCATCTCAAGAATGATGAACTAGAACACAATAAAAAGCAAGAAAATGAATGTTCAGCACAACTGAGAGGTAATACTTTGTGATCCATGGCATTTATACTCTCCAAGAGGAAGTAGATTACTTGTACTTCTCTTAATTAAGCACATCCAATGTTCAAATCCTCCCCATACTCCAAAGCAGTGTCTGTCTCCCAAGTTTACAGTAGTACAGCCCATTAGTCATGATGGCCATTTGTAAGCAATCACCTTTTGTTTGGTGCACATAGGGCAAGAGACGTGGAGAAGAGCTTCCCTGGGGCCTGAAAGGTGTTAGTTGTAGGAACACATGGTTGGACCACAGGCTGTGCAGTATTGGAATTGAGCCCTGATCTCCAATAAACGTGCCCTGGCTACTGTCATAAATTTACATGTTGTTGTCTGTTTATTTTATGCAGAACTTCCTAAAGCATGGAGCCCAGAGAGGGGATCCTTTTGCTTGGTTCCAAAGGCAGTATCACCTATTTCTGCTCTGACCCCCTTAAATCAAAGCAATTCTATTAAAAGGAAGGTAGATCATCAAACTCCTCTGCTCAAAGCCTCTCGAAGCTCCCATCTCCTCCAAAGTAGAAGCTGAATTCTTACTATGGCCAGAGAGCCCTCATGTGACCTGGCCCCTGCTTCCCTTTCACTGTACCTCCTGCCATCTCCTCCAGATTGCTCTGGGTATTGTCCTCAAAGCCATTCCTCAAATTCCCCAAGCATATTTCCACTCAAGGCTTTGCATATATCGTTCTACCTAAATGGCTCTTCCCACAAGTAACTTGTGTGACAGATCCCTTCCTCTGCCCCAAGCCTTTAATTAATTAATTAAATTGATTAATTTATAGTTCTCTCATCTTTTTTGTTTATTCTATTACAGCTGTCCTTATTTTTCCCTTTTGCCCCCCTTCACCCAGCCTACCCCTCTATCCCACAATCAGTCCCGTCTCATTGTCCATATCCATGCATTATTCATACATGTTCTTTGTTTATCCCCTTTCCCTTCCTTTCACAATTCCCTGCCTCCCATCTCCCCTCCTACAGCTATCAGTCTGTTCTCTGTTTCCATGCCTCTGGTTCTATTTTTCTCATTAGTATATTTTGTTCATTAGATTCCAGTTATAAGTGAGTTCATATGGTATTTATTTTTCACCAACTGGCTTACTTCATTTAGCATAATACTCTCCAGTTCCATCCATGCTGTCACAAAAGGTAGGACTTCCTTTTTTCTTTCTGCTGTGTACTATTCCATTGTGTAAATGTAACACAATTTTTCAATTCACTCATTTACTGAAGGGCAGTTGGGCTGTTCCCAACACTTAGCTATTGTAAATAGCACTGCTAAGAGCATAGGGGTACATAAGTTCTTTTGAATTGGTGTTTTGGGATTTTTAGGGTATATTCCCAGCAATGGAATTGCTGGGTCATTTAAATATCACCTTTTGAATAAGGTGTTCTTTGACACTCAGTTTTAAATGGCCGTCCCCATGCCCCACCCCACTTCCCTGCTTTATTTTTCTCCATAGCACTCATCACTTTCAAATGTATTATATTGCACTTACTGACCTTGTTTATTTTCTGTTTTTCCACTGAAAGTAAGTTCCACGAGGCCAGGGATTTTGGTCTGTTTATTGTTTGATTCTCGGCACCAGGACATTAAATATGGGTTTAGTGAATACAGATTGATAGGGTCCACACCTATGCGGTAGTTGTAGGTCTCTCTGTAAGGTGGTGCTCACAGATCATCTTTGCTTTTGGTTTTCATCTTAGTTAAATACAAGCAAACAAAATCCAACCAAACCAATCTGTTGCAAAGTAAATAAAATGATAGTTTAGATTTCACAATTAAGAAACCAGCTTCATGAAATACCATGTTTTAGTGTTTCAAAGACCTACATGTTTTTTTTTTTTTTTTTTCTATTGGGACATGGGACTACTGAGCCATTCTGTGGGTTTTCAGAACAACCGTGAGAGTGGAGCATGTCTCTTGATATCTGGCTATGATGCTACTTCTGAATGGGGATCCAATTCATTTTCATCTCCCATCCAAGCCCAAAATAAGTCATCCTGTGTCCTGGGATACACTATATTCTATAGCTGTAATTCCACTTACAGGAAGGTTTTAAAAAGAGGTAAGAAGACTATAAGAAGGTTTAAAGATGCAGTAAGACTTGGAAGAAGTTCTTATGGAGAAGAAAAAATTGAGAGCAATGAGTCTGCCAGTGACAAAGGGGGGGAGTCAAGAGAGAGACACACAGATTGGAATTATGGAGTCATAATTACTGTAGTTTCTTATGTCCTAACAATGTGTCAGACATGGAGCTTTGTGTGTCCAAAGTACCTTAAATAACAGGTACTATGTTAGGTGATGGAAGCACAGAGCAGTTATGCAATGTGCCAAAGACACCAGTGTGGTTGGTGGGGAGTCACGAACCTCACCCTTAACCAATGGAGCAGGACAGAGTTTACCAAAAAAGCTTAACTGGTGAAACCTGGTTAAGCTTAAAGGGAAAAGAAGAGCAGAGGTCTTGTTTCTCAAGGCTATCACCACAAGTGGGAAAGAAGATGAGAAGAGGAACAAGAATCCACTGGTGCTGAGCAAGGGGTGCAGGACAAGAGATGAAAATAATGCTGATAACAGAGACTATAGTTGGATGCTATGATCAGCCTAGTGAATAATCTGTGTGAATTCAGCACAAAAATTTAGTAGGAGTACTTGGTTATTTTAGGAACTATAGTTAAAGCATATTTATTGTTGTTTGAATTATAAGAATCGCATTGCATCTAGTAGAGATAGTGTGAGAGATTTGCATGTTTAGGGTCCTTCTTTCTGAGGTAGGAAGTGCATGGGAGTGTTTCTCTTGTCCTGAGTATGTAGAAGGAGCTGAGGAAGCAGAAGCCTCCATCTCTTACTCTTTGTGTAATGATTCATACATGTAGGCTTAGTGAGTGTCAGGCACTGTTCTTGGTACTGAGGATACATTAGTGAGCACAACAGGGAGAAAAACCCCTCTCTCTTCATAGAGCTTATGATGAGAAAGAATAAAAAATCTATAAACTATTAATTATATAGTACCTCAGAAGGCAATAAATGCTATAGAGAACAATAAAGAAGGAGGGGTATTGAGAGGATCAGGATAAGTGTGGGGGGTGAGAGGAATTTAAAATACAGGTCAGAAGAGGTCTCATTGAGAATGTCATATCTGAGCCAAGATGTGAAGAAGGCAGAATAAGAATTCATATGGATCTCCGGAAAAGCAGAGGAAAAAAACAAGAATATCTTTTAGGTTGGGGCTTGCCTGGTCAAAGGTCAGTGGGCCTGTGGGACGTGGAGGTGAGGTCAGAGAGGTAATGGGGCCACACATTGCATGGGACTCTAGGCTTTTGGAAAGGCTTAGCCTTTTACTCTGAATTTGGTACATGTAGAGAAGCGCCACCCAGATCCCCTTCAAGGAAAAACTAGATGCCCTTCTGAGGGGACAGTGCTCAGCAGACAGCCTCTGACTGTCACCTCCTGCAGGGTCTGCCCCAGCTGCAGAACTGTCCCAGGGCGGCCCAAGTCTGGCCACCAAGCGGGGTGGGTGGATAAAGGCTGGACACTCTCTGCCCTTCCTAGTCACCTGGGTGGGTCACGCTCACTCCAGAGCTCCTGCCTGTTGGCCAAATCTTTGCTGGGTATTTGCTGCAGTTCAATTCTTTCTTGCCCAGTTCTGCCTCCTTTCCCTTCTCTCCACAGGAGTTGATTTGAGGTACAAGAATAAACATCTTGTACCTCAAACTTTCTTTGCACATCTGCTTCTGGAGACCCAACTGGTAATCATGAGATATAATGTGTGAAAGAAAGTTGTAGAGGGTATGCTTTCGTAGACCACTTGTTCACTGTACATCCACACATGTGTACACACCCACCTCACATACACACTCACACATATACCTTTATTTTGTTCTAGGTCAGGGCTGGAAGAATTAATTAGTTAATTGATTAATATTATCATAACATTATTGGAAGCTTTGGGCCTGATATTTAGATGAAAAGAATCCCTGTTTTCTGGCTGCAGTGGTTAAGTGCACAGACTCAGAAACCAGATGAACTGGGTTAGAATTTCATTTGCTAACCAAGTGAAAACAGGGGTTAGACACCTCCGGTGAGACACCTACTCTATTTGTGCCTCAGTTTTCTCATCTACAAAATGGACTTTTGGTATAAATAAGTTTATATTTGCAAAAACCCTTAGAACCATGCTTGGTATATAGTAAGTGCCAAACAGACTGTTAAATAAGAAAGCCAGCTTTATTTGAGTCAAATGTGAGAGAAGATACATTTTGTATAATGGCTTTTCAGCTGATAGACTTGTAAGTGGGGAGGTGAAATCAGGACTGGTTTGGGCTCAGTGTAGTATCAGAGGTGAGAGTGTTGGGTGAATTGAAGTCATGCATTTAATCAAGGTCTTTCTATAGAGCACCTGAGTTATTAAAAATACAATGTTTTATAAAGGATACATAAAATAAAGTACTACTCCTTTGAAATGAGATTGAGGTGCACCCCTTCCTCAAAATCACTGTTAATAGAGGTAATATGCCAAAGTACATAGACTCACCTTCCTACAAAGGTACCCAGGACCACTGGATTGCCATGTTGACTGTGAGCTTCCCAGACATCTGAGTAAGGCACTGGATAACAGCCTAACTAAAGATGGATGTTTTGCTGATCTAAAAGGTAATGGCAGTGACACATGAGGCCTCCCAGTGGACTATAGCAAGGGGTAATGTCAGGAAATTGCATCCGCTGAGTGATTAAGGCAGTATCAGTAGTCAGAAGACAGCAGCGGGCAAGTGGCCTTGGTCTCACTGCTGCCTCATCTGATCTGCCTCACAGGGTGATGAGTCTGAAATGTGTCTGCAGGGCCCACAAACATGTTCCCCTCCTGCTTCCTTTTTTCCCTGAGGATAAATGAGGGACAAAATATTTGGAACATCCAGATTATTAAATATCAGAACTGTTGCCAAAGCAGCACATCCACTCTCCTTGGACATTGAATGCAAGTTAAAATTGCTTCTGGAAAAAGGTTTTGTGAAGGTCTTATTCATTCATTTGAATTCAAACAAATTAATGAGCACCTACTATGTACCAGGCACCGGGATTGATGCCAGAGAAATGAAGATGAAGGAGATAATTTCTTGTCTTCAAAGAAGTCACAGTCAGATGGAAGAGATGAGTGAGCAAAGACAATAGTTTCATCTTTTCTGTCTCAAAGATGGTCCAAGACCTAATGCCATAGCTAGTATAGAGAAAATTGCGAAAATACTTAATCCAGCAAGTTAGTTGATTGATGTTCTTATTTACCCCCTAGAGTACCAGGCCAGCAATTGATTTCAAAAGGTTTAGCCTCAGCAGGAGAAAAATGTAAACGAAATATCCAAGAACAACATTTTCACAATTGGGTGTTACCACATAGCACCCTAAATCTTGTTTCTGAGACTTCGGGTTGACAAGCAGAAGACTAAAGAGCTCTACCTGGAAACCAGAGGTTGACCAGGCAAAGTCAGGTGCAAAGAAGGCAGGCAGAAGCTTTCACCTGAGTCTGGAAAGGATATCAATAATCACCTCATCAGCTCCTCTTGAAAGACGAGAATCCGAGGCCTGGATTCTGCTGCTCGAAATGTTGACCCAAAGACCCACAGATTGTAACATTCACATTCCAATCAGACGCTTTTGATTTAAAACAGAAAAGAACATTTTGAGATATGATATACCTGTAGAAAAGAGCACAGAAGTTAAATGTACAGCTCAGTGACTTTAAGCAGATGGCTATATCCGAGAAACCAGCACCAGGTCATGTCATGGAAAATTTCCGGTACCTGGCAAGGCTTCCACATGCTCACATCCAGTAAATCACTCCACCCTACAAACACATGACCACAGATTCACTGTGCATGTTCCTGAACTTCGTATAAATGGAATGATGCAGTTCATAGTCTTTTACGTCTGGCTTTTTTCCCCAACAGTCTTTCTGGGAGATCATCCATGATGCTGTGTGCATCACTAGCGCTTAAAATGTTGAACAGCTTTTCACATGATGACTGGCCATGTGCACTTCCTCTTTTGTGAAGCACTTGTCCAGTTTTATTTTTTTATCTTGCCAAATTTTAGTTAGTTTGTTTTCCTTATTGATGTATAGAAGTTCTTCAGATTGTCTTCTTGCCGAACTCCTGAGTTTTAATCCAATTCTCTTTTTCTACAAGTGTGTTGATTTGTTTTTTTTTTTTTTGAGGACCTTCCTCCCTTTCACTCTTTCCTTTTGGATTCCCAAACTCTCAAACACAAGCTTTTCTGAAGGTGCTCTATATTTGTAGGGCTACAATTGCTTCCAAAATATAAAATTAATGCTTAGATATAAGTGACTGAAACCCTTTGTTGCTGTAGCCCCTAGGTGTTTATCTTTTACAAGGAAGTGAAGCTGACCAACAGCATGTCTGAGGGTGGGATTTCAGAACTGAGAATGTTGACGATACATCTTTTTGAGGTAGATTAGAGACAAGAACGCCCAATGAAAGGCATCTTTTGACATCTCTGAAATCTGAAAATGCTGTCATTTTTTTGGAGTTTGGAACAATTATCTTTAAGAAATGTTGGACAGAGGAAAAAAGTATCAACAAAGGATTGCTTCATTAAAAAAATATGAGACAGACTCATAGATGGAGAATAGGCTGACAGCTCTCTGGGGAGGAAAAATTAGAGGAGGTGCAGGGATTGAGCAAAAAAGGAAAAAAACTCAGAGACATAGATAACAGTGTGGTGACTGCAGGGAAGAGGGGGTGAGTGGAGGTGGAAGAGGGTATGGGGGGATAAATGTAATGGAAAAATACAAGAAAAATGAACTATTAAAAATAAAGAAATTTATCTCTGGAAAAACAAAAAACCAAAAAACCTTGGATCACTGGTATCAGGACTATTTTCAAAGATCTACCATCAGTGGCTTACTACCAGCTGGAAAAGTTCCAGGGAGGCTGTTGTATTAGATACCACTAGCAACATTGCAATAATGATTTTCCAGGAGATTGCAAAGATGCTTATAAAGTTAGTGAGTAGTGTTAGATTGGGAAGTCGAGTCTAATACCTTAGAGGCAAGAGAATGATTTAAGATGACCCTGAAAATGAGGGTAAAACAACAACAACAAAAAGAAGTATCCATGAAGGCATTTTATGTGATAAGAAGGAGAGACCAAAGATAATGAAAAAAAATTAAAGAGAGGTGTGTATACCTGGTCAAATCCATGCAGTCTCTGCACATCCTCAAGAAAACATGGTTCTGCCCTGGCTGGTGTGGTTCAGTGGATGGAGTGCCAGCCTTTGAACCAAATGGTCGCGGGTTTGATTCCCAGTCAGGGCACATGCCTGGGTTGCAGGCCACGGCCCCCAGTAGGTGGCGCACGAGAGGCAACCACACATTGATGTTTCTCTCTCTCTTTTTCTCTCCCTTCCCTTCTGCCTAAAAATAAATAAATAAAATAAAATCTTAAAAAAAAAGAAAACATGGTTCTGAGATGTCCAACTTAAGCAAATGGACCTTTTAATCTCTCACTATAAAACTGGTTCTCAAGTGTGCTCTAAAAACAGAAAGGAGGCACAGATCTGATAATCTTTGTCTGTTTCTGCCATAAATATTCCACTTGTCAAATATTTATTGGTCACTTACTGTCAGGTGCTATGACAGATAATCATTATGCAATTTTGTAAATTTTTTAATTAGAGCATTTGTTAATTATACAAAAGAGAGGTTGAAAGCAGTCTGGGGGGACTAGGGGAGATTTTGTATTAATTTATCTATCCATATAGTAAATATTTACTGTCTGTCTCAGACTAGGCATTGTGCTAGATGCTGAGGATACAGCTTTGAACAGGAAAGATGAGTCTTTGTGCTCATGGAGCTGATGGTTTAGCGAGAAAGAAAGGGGAGTTGACATTAAACCATGTCCTGAAGTACTTCTCTGGTAAAAAAGGGAAGGCCATTCTTGCTAGAGGCTCCTATAAATAGCATCACAGGGTTAGAAAGAGGTTGATGAATTTGGAAAACTGAAGTGGAATGTGGGTGAAATCATGCGGAATGCATTTGATGAGAATCCAGTGAAGTAGAGTCTTCCAAAAGTGTGGCAGCTGAAATCTAACTCAAGCTGGGATAGCTAGATTTATTTGTCTGTCTATTTCTCATCCTATTTATGTGAGATCCATTCTGTTGACGGTACTAGTAAGCAGTGTTGCAATTCATACAGAGATGAACATGACAGAGTCCCCATTTTAGCCTTGAAGTTTCTTATAATGGAATACAGGAACATCATATCTAAATGATATTAAGGGGAAGGAAGCTGAGAGGTGGATTAAAATGGAAGGAACTAGTTTCAAGGTTCAACTTGGCTCCATTCTAAAACAATCATGTTAGAATTTTGATAGGGATTTATCATCCTTTACCCTCAGGTGTTCCAAGACTTGTGTAGCAGTTTTGGGCTATTCGGCTCTCCTGAGAAGTGCCAGAGCAGACAAAAGATAGACCCAGTAAAGTGTGAAAAAAGAAACAGCCCTTGCAGTTACCAACGGAATGTTTTCTGGTCAAATGACTTGTTAAGTATCAGATTCAAAAGGGCCAATTTAAGGTTACATTTATTATATCCTCCCAAATGCTTTTCAGAAGCATCAGGCATATATTTCTCAGCTTTTCCTGCAGTAACGAACAACTTCCAATGATGTGGTGAAGGTAGGGTGGAGGGGCGGGCTGGGTGGAAGAGGGTAAGCGGGGTGGGGAATGGGGGACATCTGTAGTACTGTCAACAGTTAAAAAAAAGAACAAATGGCTTACAACCTTGACTTCTCACTTGTGTGTTTACAGGGTGGTTGTAGTTTTGCTCAGCTCTGCTTGTCTCTACTGGGTTGGGCTCCAGGCAAGTGGGTTCAAGTCTGTTTTATTTTGGGATGCAAGGGGAAGGAGCAGCTATTATCTTGGGATAATTTTCTTTATGGCAAAGTGAAGCTCAACAAATGGTAGAAACTTTCAATGCCATTAAAAGTTTCTGCTTAGATGTGATAGAAATTGTAGTCGCTCAAATTCCCTTTGCAAAGAGTCATCTGAGCAGACCCAGAAAGTGTGCTTTTTTCCATGGGACAAGGGTGAGAGAGAGAAGGTGGTGTGAGTGTTCACTGATCAATGCAATCTGCCATAATGCATGTATTTAGTACTGGTTTTATAAAATAACTTCCACAGATAAATGGAAATATCAGAAGTATTGTGATGAGAAACTATTAGAAAATACTACATTTGAAAAGAAATTTTTTAAGATTTTCTTTCATGCTATACTAGAAGAGTTGATATTGGAAGTGGATACATAGATGCCAGAAGGGAGGGGGGTGTGGGAGAATGGGTGAAGAGGTGAGGGGACTGCGAGGTACAAATAGGTAGTTATGGAATAGCCATGGCGATGTATAAACTACAGTGTAGGAAATGGAGCAGCCGAAGAACTTATAAGCATGATCCATGGATGTGAACAACTGTGGGAGGATTGCCTGAAGGAGTCAGGTGTGCTGGGTGAAAAGGGTCAAAGGGGGAAAAATCAGGACAACTGTAATAGTGTAATCAATAAAATATAATTAAAAAAAGAAGTGGTACATAGCAATGATCTACAATACTTGGGGTGAGACTGCTACAGGAAAAGATTGAAATTCACACTATAATAATTTGGAGGTATCCATTTGTGAGAAATGACTGGGCAGTTATTAATTTAGAACTTATACAATACTAGTCCGTCAGGAAAGATCTGAGTGACCCATGGGTCTTTAAACATGGGGACACATCTTTTGGGGAGGTTGATGGGGTGGGGGAGATGGTGAATATTTTATAGTGGAGATGAAGCCACAGAGAATCGCTATGCTACTGATAGAGTCTTTACATTCTGTTTGGTTAAAGAGTGTGCCTTACAACTGATTTTCCTGTGCAAAACCAGGTGGTTAGTTGCTATGATTTCTGCTCTAACAAATGACAGGAGTAGTCATTTTCCCAGTGTGTGGAAAAAATATAAATCAGTCCTTGCAGTGAGACTGTAAATGTGGCTCTGTCTGAGGAATAAACTTACAAGTTTAATTTGGTTATAGATTTATGGATTAAAACTTAGACTAGCTTGAATGCAGTGCATTTCGTGTGGCTGCTTAAGTGACTGTAGGATACTACATAGCATGGTGAAAACATATTTTCCATTTACTCTCATACTTTTATATTGTATGCTGATATTAGGTATTGTTTTTAGTGTGCAATGATGATTTTAGGTTATTATTCACACTTCTGTGGCCTCAGTGAACACTACTTAACATGGAACAATCGAGCAATTTCAATAGACTTAGAGATCACAATGAAGCCCACTAATTAAGAGTATTGCTTTGTACCTTGCTTAGACCCACAATTCAGCACAAGGCAGCCCCTCCCGTTGTGTTACATGCATCAAATTAGTTCTGTTTTTAAATACAGATGATATAAAACTTCTCTACAGAAAACTAATTGTCAGTATTCTTGGAGCCATTAGGAATTTGTTGAGGAGATAGAGAAAAAACCAGTGAAGAAGTTCGATCTTATATCTAAAGAGATCAATTAAAGCACTCATTAAATTATTATGAGGTGGCTGAGGCCCAGTTGTTTCTCTCTTCTTCTCCGCCTTTGCTTGTCTTTTGGCCATGGTGGTAGTCAGGGTCTTCTCAGCTGCAAGTAATGGTAGGCCTAACTCAGCTAATAAAGAATCTTATTGTCACACGTGACAGGTGGTCAAGGGGTAGTGTGGGTCCTGGTAATAAGGAGACCAGGCCGCTCATCCTATTGCTGTTACTCTCTTGGTTCTTCCCTCTTCTCTGCCTCGTTATTCTCAGGCTGGCTTCTCTTCATGGTCACAGCAGCATTCAAGGAAACATGCTTCTTTAATCATGTCCGGAAGACAATCGCTGTCCCCCAATAAGTCAGGTACTTGAATTTTTATCTAGTGTCTATTTTTCCTTGTTGCATACTGTGATGATTAATTTTATGTGTCAGGTTGGCTAGGTTAAGTGGTGCCCTGATAGCTGGTAAAGTTCATGTTTCTGTGTGTATCTGGAGGATGTTTCTGGAAGAGATTGGCATTTGAATCAGTAGACTGAGTAAAGCAGAGCAGCCTCACCAGGGCAGGTGGGCATCATGCAGTCTATTAGGGCCTGAACGGGACAAAAAGGAGGAGAGCTGCAGTTACTCTGCTTGAGCTGGGATACCCTCAGACATTGGTGTTGCTGGTTCTTGGGCCTTCAGACTTAGACCAGGACTCGTACAGTTACACCCCTGTCCACCACCCCTTTCTCAGGTTTTTGCACTTGTAATAGCACTGTACCTCTGCCTCCCTGGGCTCTCCGGCCTTTAGGACTGAATTAAACCATTAGCTTTCCTTGTTCTCCACATGGCCATAATCATGTGAGTCAGTTCCTATAATCTATCTGTTTATCTATCTATTCTCAAATCTCCATACGAGAGTTTGCTGGTGGACGTAGTACTTGAGATGGAAGTCTGGTATGATAAAGGGCAGAGCAATAAGGTGGAGGGATCTGATTGCTTTGGAAGGAGGGCTACCTTACCAGCTTGATTTTTATATTAAAGGATAATAAACTATTGGTTTTACTTCAAGTTCTTATTTAAGTGTTCCGAACTGATGTTCTTGCTCAGCCCTGGGCCAGAAATGGTCTCCAAGGGAACCTGTGGTCTGTTGTGTGTTCACTGGCTTAAATCTAGGTTTCTGAGCTAATTGCTGGCAAGATGGATGGAATTGGAATGATTGGTGAAGATTATCCCAGGACCCACTCCTGGAGCTGGAGCCTATTGGGATCAGTAGAAGTTTTTATCAGTAGAGGCTCATGTTTGGGGTTCTATTAGTAGGAAGTGAGGAATGATTGATCCAACCATATCCATTGGAAGCAATATCTCTCCTTATTGGTGTAACTGACTTGGTCTGAGAAAAGTTGACTAATTTAGCCCACTCATGTAATCCTGGGGTCATTTTGCTTCTTAGTTTGCCTGGGCTGGAGTGGATAGACTCAATGATAGATGTTATTTCAGATTTAATGCATTTGGTTTTGATTTTCATTTACTTGCATGTATAAATGAGTGTGTCGTTTGCACATGGGTGCTGAGGGAGTGATCACATTGCTGTGGGTGGGCAAGGTTCTCCTTCCTCTAGATGGTGTCATTGAGAAAAGCTTGCTTGGTTTGTTAGCTGAAGAGCAGTCAGAATTGTTTCCCCCAGGATTCAGAAATGTAAAAGAACTCATTACCTGGTGTAGGCACCATCTACACTGCTGGAAGCCCGTTTGAGCTGCTCTCTGATGTCACCCACCCCTGACCGAGACTTAACATTTACTTAACTTATAAAAGACAGGACTGAAGAACTTATATACATTACTGGTTGCACAGGTAGTCTCTAAAAAAGAATACACAGAATATAGGCTAGGAACTGTGCATGAAATGGTTTGGGTAACTAGATGCTTCAAGCCACTAATTGCACAGAAGTGAAGAGGTCAGTCTCTAGTATCCAACTGATAGTGAAAAAAATCCTACCTTCTCCACTGCCTAGTTGCGTAAACTTGGGCAATTACTTTCTCTATCTCCGTCTTTGTTTCTTTGCTGTTAAAGGCAATCGTGATAGTACTACTTTGTGGGAGGTTTAAATAAGAATAAGGCATTTAGTATGGCATCTGTTACATAGGAAAGCTAACATCACAAAGGTCACTGCTTCTCACCTGGGTCCCCAGATTCTATTCCACCAGTTTACGCATTTTGAAGAACATTCAGGTGACATTGGAAAATGGATATTATTTTCTCTCATAGGTTGAGATCTCCATTTTTACTGGATGCCATCCCTCAGCAGCACTGACCAGGAACTTTCTGTTTCCCAGATTTCATTCATAAAGAAGTTAAACACACACACACACATACCATGTGCACACATAACACTTTAAAAGAGATCAATTTTGATATCATTAGAAACAATTATCAACCGGCTTTACTACAGCACACCACCCGCTGGGCAACATTCATCTCGGCTGACATTTAGCTGAGGTCTCTGAGCTGCTGAAATTGCAGCGGCTCTGCATGCAGGGATTAGAGGGCAGAGACTGGAGGGATCTCTGCAAATGAAACCAGTTGATTTCAGCTCAGTGTAAGGAAACACTCCCTAAAAATTATACCTTAAAATTACGTTTTAATATTTAATTAGATGCTCCTGGTGAGTTGTTTTACTGGAGGTTTCCAAACACATGTGGGGGCAGGTGTATCTGTCGATCAGAGACATGATTGGGAGGTTCACACCCTGAAAGCAGGGTTGGACTAGGTAACTGTTTGGATTGCACTTACTTCTGAGCTACTTGGATTATGTCTTAATTTCTAGTCGTGTCAACATAAATATATCCCTTGTTTAGAATTCAATCTATCAATAAGCCATTCTAACTCTTCACCTGGTGAGTTGTTAATGCCGGTCAGAATGAGTATTTCCTTGGAAAACCCAGCAGTTAAAACGACTTACTCAAAGACAAAGCTTAATTACCCTGAGGCTGCAGTTATTGAAGTAGTCATTGAAAGGGACCTTAATATGACAGTAAAAAAACAAATAAAAATTGATGAAGCCAAGTGAAAGGTAAACACAGTCCTTTGAAGAGAATTTAAAAACTTCATGTGTTTACCTATATGCACTGCAACAACAAGGCAATTACAAGGCTTTTGACTTTTTAATTATACTGTTGCCACATATTTTAACTTTAGTGTTTTGAAGAGTCTTGGAAGAAATGGTTTTAATTGAGGCCAACTCAATTTTTGATTATTATTTATAATTAGGTAAAACTTTTTCTTACTGTAATTTTGCTAAAGCCTTCAAAACAGCTGAAAGCTAGCAGTACATGCAATGAACAGTTATTTATACGACCTTATTTTCTCATCTAATAAAATTAACAATAAAAAAATAGAGGGGGGAAGGAAGTTAATTTTCATGAAGCCATTACTCAGGTAGGTGCCTTGCATTGCACAGTTTCTTTTTTAACTTTTAAGAAACCTGGTGAGGTAGACATTTGCTATATTTTATAGATAAGACCTTTCCAGAACATTAAATATCTTGTCCATGGTCACTAAGCCAATATATACTGGAGCCAAGATTTTGACTTATGAGTTGCTCAAATCCCAATAAAATTTATCTCTGTCAACTCTAAGGTGGAGGCCTTTCCACCTCAGATTCAAATGTTCATGGCCTAGGCAGGGACGTGAAAGAACGATTCTGAAGGGCAGGTGGGAGGGGATGGAAGCCACGTAGGCTGAGGTGGAGAGTCCCTGTTTTGCTCAAAGGCATTCACATTAAATTTTTAAAATATTCATGTTGGCCACTAAACCAGCTCATCTTCCACCCTTCTCAGGCATGGATGCCAAGAGTTCGCAACCTCTGGAATGCTGTTATATTTTCATGCAATAGATTGAACAAATGATTTGAGAAGCATGAGCAACATGCAGTTTTGTTTTCGTCTCCCCTGATCTCTCTAAAACTTTATTTAGTGCAAAAGGCTTTTCTGCTATAAAATATGGGCAGGTTCACTGGACTTTTCTCAAGTAAAAGATATGCCCACAAGGATTTAGGCCGCAGATCGTCTCAGTTCTGAAACCCAGTCCTGTACAAGAGTCAGAATTTCATAACCAACTTGCCACCCTTCCTCCCCTTCCCCTCAGCTGGCCTCGTGCTGTGGGAGAGAGTTATGGTCCTTCTTTTTTTTCTTTACTTATTCTTTCAACTCACCACGTCCTGTTATTTCTAGCAGGGAATAAAGGAGGGAAGAGAGAAAGAAGAGGCGAGGGGGAGAAGACTAAATGAAGTTCCGACCTGCAACGGTACTGTTGTGAGCTGGCTAAGGTGGACGAGGAAGGTTTACTCTCTCAGGGTTCTTTTATAGCTCCGCCCACGATTCCATCACCAAGGTTGTCGCACCGCATTACCTTGGGTGGAGAAGGAGGGATGCAAATCAATGTCAGCGGGTGTTTGAGCCTCCCTCCCTAAGCCCAGGATCTCTGAACGCCAGCATAGCTTTTTGTTGCTGAGTCTTTTCCCGCCTACTGGACCGAACTGAGGCGGACCCCACACTGGCTCTTACTTGTGTGCGGTCAACTCCGGTACATGACCACACTTTTGCTTTTTATCTTCTGATAATTTCTGGGAGCACAGGCCAGTTCCCATGAGCAGCAGCCCTAGTCAGTAATTCCCCTCGGAGGTGCTCACTTTTCTGCCCCTCTGGCTTTCCCAGGTTAGAAGTCAGCTCCCAATCCGTTCTAACTCCCAGTAGGCAGACGTAAATCACACATACCAGGCTCTCTGAGTGTCCCATTGAAGGCCCTCCAAACCCTGCTGGCTAACTTGATGGGAGAGAGCAGTTAAAAGACGGGTAGTTGGGGCTGAGACTATGGCTTTGTCCAAAGGAATCCTTTGACAAAAATCTTTTCCTTGACCTCTTTTTCAAAATCCTTCTTCTGGCTGATTGGTCTTAGAGCCAGGAGACTAGTTTTCCTCATTTCTCTCTGCCCGTTCTACACTGTGATTTGATATCTATCACATTTTGGTGACTAAGGTGAAATGTCAATTTGGCAGCAGCCAACTCTCCCCTCTAAGTGAGGCTGACGCAGCACTGAACAGGGCAAACTGCAGTGTGTTTGGTTTGGGATTTGTCGGTCCAGCGGAACCTTCAAACACAGGAGCTCAAAGAGGACCCTTGGATGGGCTTTGTGTGACCTGTCAGCTCGCACGGTGTGGAAATTTCAGCATGTGTGTACAATCTATTGCAGGGCTTATGACCCCAGTCAGGTTAGGAACCTCTGGAAAAACACTGCTGAGTTTGTTCATATAAGGTAAAGTACTTTTTTTTCCCCTGAAAATACAGCCGTGCATGAATATTAAAGTAGCCATACTGCTTACTCAAGGCATGCTTTAACTTGGTGAAGTCAAGAAAAGTATAGATGTTAATAACTTCAGACCCCATTCCATTCCTTTTCTTGAAACTTAAGGCTTTTAATTCCCTGGTTGTCAAAGTTAAATGAGTTTAAAATCACTTATATCAGCTTCTTTCAGCATGCTTAAAAAAAAGCAATATGATAGCAGTGGAGAGAGGGGAGTTAAATCATGTTTTTTGCAAAAAACATCATTATTTCTTTTATGTATATTTCTGGTTAGATCTATTGTTTTTGGTTATTTTATTGCCAAGAGACTACTAAAGAATTTAAAACTACAGAATCTTTTAATGTAGTTCAGGGCAGAAACTATTAAGGCAGCAGAAATAGAATTAGGAAAAAAAAACACATCGAGTAATGGAGCAGTTAAGATGTTCTAATTAAAGTTATAATTGTAAATTGAATGCATGATGATAACTTAAAATTTTTTCTCATCTGGGCATTTTTGGTCTATATTTTAATTCTTTATATCTCACACTTAAATTTTCATGTCATACTGAATTTATGCTGAATCCTAAATAAATGAACATAGAGTTTTAAAAATGAAACTTTTAGGAAATACTAATAACCAAGACAATAATGAAGGTATTATTTTTATATAGGTTTTTCTCTGCTGTCAGTTTAAAGTGCTTTCCAAAATTCTTAGACATAACTCACCTTTAAGACAGATAATAATCAGTTTAAACACAATTTGGGGTCATTTGGGTTTCCCAACCTTAACCGCCTTTCACAGATCTTCACTATTTCTTTAAAACCCCTTTTGCCCACCCTCGCCCACCCCCGCCCCGCCCCACTCTTCTCACTCTCTTTGCTCTTAGTAAATAATTTTGCTGCTTTGGGCCTTAAGAAAATAGGGACCTTGAGGTGGTAGCTTTATCACCTTTCTGCTCTTCTACAGTTAAAAGCACATAAAACTGCTCCACTGTTTTCCGCTGTTTTAGAGAGAAAGGGGGCCTCTTTTCAGCTCAGCCCTCGTGGGTGCTGGCTATCCCGTGTCCTCCCACCTCTCCTCCCTGACTGTGCACATCAGGCCTCCTGTCTCTCATATCTTCTGACGCGCCATTCCCCCAGTGGTTTCACTTGAGCCTACACGTGTGTTTCTGTGTTCTTAACACCACAAAGACCGAAGAGTCATCTGAATGTCTCCTTACCCACACCTCCACTATTCTTGCCCTTCATTTGCTCTGCTCTTGCAATTCACATTTACTCCTCTGTCCTTGGCATGCCACCAGCCTACAAGCATGGCACTTGACAGGCTATTTTAAAAGAAAGCAAAAACAAGCAAACAAAATAAAGACAATGTGTGGTATTGGCACTCTTGCAAGCTTTTCTCTGGATATATCATGTTGTTTCCAACTTTGTCCTCGTAGAATGATGCAGTTGTGTATCCTGCCTCTTTTTGTTGAACACGAGGCCTGGTATATTGTAGATGTGCAACAAATATTAAATGGATCAGCACATATTTAACAAAACTTGTTTTTTTGCATCATATTGGTTATTTATTGCCACATAAGCACTGTGGAATGCCCACAAAACCTCTGTGACATGCAACAGTAAACACTCATTTACTTCCAAAGTCTGTAGAGTTCAGCTGGTCTGGGATGGGCTCAGTTGATCTCATCTGGGCTTCCTCATGTGGCAGTTATGGGCCATCTGGCAGCTCTGCTGACCTTGGCTGGGCTCCCTCGTGCGTCTGAGAGTTGCCTGGCTGTGAGATGGTTTAGAATGGTCTCAGCTCAGACAACTGAGAGACCTGGCTCCACTCCACATGTCTCAGCCTCCACCAGGCCAGCCTGGAATTGTCTCATAGAGGTGGCTGAGTTGTGGGTGTGAGGACAAGCACAGCTGCATGAGTACTTTTCAAGATTCTTGTGCCATGCTGGCTAACATCCCATTGTCCAAGGCTAGTCCCATGGCTGGACACAGAATCAAGGGACAGGAAAATTGACTTGCCTTTTTGTTAAGGGTACCTGCAAAGTCTCCTGGCAAAGGGTGTGAGTCTAAGAAAAGTTAAAAAATGATTGGGGTCATCAATACAACGAATCCACCACACACGAGATCTTTACATCGATCATTTAAATCTGATTTTTTTTTTGCATCACTATTCCTAAACATCTCCCAATTAGCAGATAGAAAATTGGTTGCTTTCCTTTTTCTACTTTTATAGAAAAATCTTGTAATAAATAGTCAAAAGCATATTACTTTCTTCACCTATTGAATTTAACCTTTGTGTATCATTGAGTAGCTCAAACAAACCAGGGTTTGCTTTTCCTACAGGGCAAGAAGGATATAGGATGGTTGTTGGCATTGATCTGGTGGTTCAGTGAGTTCAAGGCCAACATCTCTGCAATAATTTTGGTCTTTTCTGTTCAGAGGATGGTTGCTGTAGTTCCCATGGCTACTTTAAAGGAGGAAGAAATAAGAACAAAGAAATACCCAGCAGCCTTACTCTTACTCTCCTTGACTAGTGCTGTGACACGTGGCATGGAAGAAATGATTGGGGATGGGTTGGTGACTCCACAGTACCTGCCAACACATCTATGCAGTCCCAGGAGTGGGATGATTAGGTCAAGGTGCCATGAATTTTTTTGTCTCTTATAATTACATATTTTTCTGTTCCTTTTCAAAAGAACTTCTCCAGCTCACAATGCCATTAACAGCAAACTAATACATTCTCCCCACAACCTTGCTCACATTCTTCAAACACTAGCTAATAAAGTTGAACATTTCCTATGTGTTATTTAATATTTTTTCCTGAGTTTTTCTACTTACCTTCTTTTAAAAGTTGTTTTCTTATACATTTAAAAGCTCTCTTTAAAAAATAATGGTATTAACTCTCTTTGTTACATCTGCTGCCTGTTCCGCCTTTTCCTTTTGGTTTTGAAAGCTCCCATTTGAGAAGCACTTGAAGATTTCTGTATTGATACTTGATTTCTACAGGACCATTGCTAGTCCACAAGACACCTTTCCTAAAATAGAGAAAGTCTTCCTGCTGTAAGATATTTTCTTTTTGTCTGTTAGAAAATTATTAAGTCATAATGCTTTTGTTAGGGCAAGTCACTTGAAGGCCACCTTTTAGAAACATTTCCTAATAACTCCACAATCTACCCTTTCCGTATGTGAAAGGTGCCTCCATAGACGTGGTATCCTCTGGGGTGGCGATGTGCTTGAACTCTCTCCACTGAACATCCACACTTAGTTTCTAAGACGTCAGATAGGATTCATGCAAATGACTAAGTTGTACAAAAGGAAGATTATTAAGAATTGGACTCTGTGGGAGGCTAAAAATAAGGCTTAATTGGCTTTGGAATCAATTAAAGTCATTATAAAGGTGTCTGTTCAAAGATGTCCTACTCTGAATTAATTAAAGATAAATTTAAGATTATATTGCAGTTACTAACAGTAATAACAGCATATGGGGTTTTGCAGCTGAAGTTTAAAAGGGAAGTCAAGGATGTTTGATATGAGTTTCTGTGTTTCAGTTCAAAATGCTTTTTTTTAAGTTAAAGTTTATTTAAAAATATGTTTGTAAATTGTGATTATGTGTGATTAAACCTAGCGAATGAGGAAGAAAACTGTATGCTAAGTTTTCATTGTTAATTCTTTTGTTAATTAATTGGGTGAGTTTGGGAAATCACTTAATTTCTGTGAGCCTCGTGGTGTGATTTCGTGCAGAAAGCTTGATAAGGGAGAGAGAGCTTCCACTTTAATACCAACTGTAAACTGAGTGTTCTAAAAAATTATTTATTTAACTGAAAGTAAAGGCCACAAAAATCTAGTGTATATTTTCCCTCTGGTTTGTTTTAGATCTAGATTTTTTTTTGCCTTTTTTTTAACTCTCTCAAACATCATCCATTGACGGGTAGATATGATTATGTCAAAAAGATCTTGATTGAGGCAGTTTGGCTTGTAAGTGTGAACACTTTTGGTTGGGTCTATATAGAGAATCCATTTGAAAAAAATATAGAAGCTTAGATTTAAAAAACTCCATCTAAACTTATTTAATCAGAAATTTTAATTCCACTTTGATTTTCCTAGGGGCAATCTCTGTTTGTGAGCTATTTTATTTTGCTGTGTATAACGTGTACTTTTTTGCCCAAATTTTTGAGGGAAAAGTAAGGATGTGCATTATACATGGGTAGCACTATTTCTGTATCTATGTAAATGTTTTTAATTCTTTTATTTATGCTTATGCATTAAAAGTATAATTTTAGAAAGCAATAATGTTATCCATATTCAAAATAATACTCTGGAATATGATAATCAGTTTTGTTTCTAAATATAAATATTAAAAATTGAATTAAAAGGAAAGGTTTTTTCCTGAATGTTTGGGCCAAAAACATGGGTACACACTATACATGGCAAAATACAATACTTAAAATCATAAAGAATAACATTTTTAGCAAGATTTCTTCAATTTCTGCAGAAACCATTTTAATAGTCCTGTAGGCTGTGATGGGCTGGGATACATAGTACGACTTTGGAATTTGTCTTTTCCCTCCGTTCTCAGCCAGCTGTGAACATGGTCCATGCGGTCCACAGACGATGGGGAGAGGTTGGTGGATGTTGCCACTGGGAGAAAAAGGCCCAGACTATAGCTGTAGCCCAACAAGTTCCTTACAGAATCTAGCTGTTAAGCATTGTTATCATTACAAACTTATCAGTTGCTTTTAGTTGATGTAACACACAAAAGCTTAAACGGAATTCCAGTTTGAGCAGCCATAGTCATCACTGTAGAGATCAAGGCTAAGCTGAGAAATATTCCGCTTAAACAAGAGGACTAGATTCATCATCTAGTTCTGAGCCACAGAGCGACAGTATAATGTTTTAATTTGGGGGGAGTGTTGTTGCTGTTTCACTGGGATGCTGCATTATTAATAGTCTTAGGTGCAATTCCACTTTTCTTTCTGTATCCATCAACTTTTATGTGTATAGCTAAAGAGAGTAGTAGTCAACTTTCGTGAAATTAAAACTAAATCCCTTAAATGTATTGCATATACCCTAGTCCCATAGCAGGACTTCTATGTAACTAAATGTTAGGTAAACATAACACTACCATAAGAAAACTGGATTTTTTTTATCGGTGAGATGGGGTGTTTGCAGGGGGGAGGGGGCATAATGGGTTAAATGGTAATGAAAAAAATATAATGAAAACACACATAAAAAATTAAAAATGATAAAAAACTAGTGGTTTCTATTATTAGATGGGTTGGGAATTAAATGAGAATTACTAAATTTTATTGTGTCTTTGGAGTACTATTCTGACATTTATAGTGATCTCCATAAACTTTCATTGCCCTATAACAATTTATTAAGCTATTGGGTCTTCATAAATATGCAAACTAGCTTAATAAGATAGTCTGCCATGATTGCTCATCAATTTGGTATTAAAAGGGCACCAATTCAGCCGATAAAAATTTCTTGTGGTGAAACAGTCTGTGGCATTCCTAGTCTCAAAACTTATATGCCTTAAAGGGGGCCATAAACTGTTACAATAATAGAATCTCATTATTTGTATGAGTGGAATGACTATTTTGTTCATTAAGTTTGATATCTTTTCTATAGCCGCATTTCATTGCACAAACCTGTAAACAGTCTTAACAGATGTAGGTTTGCCAACTAATAATTTTATTTCATTATACAGGCATTTATTGGGGAAATAAATTGCTGACAAATTAAATAGATGAAAATTGGTCTTAAGGTATATCAGGAAAATGCATGTTTATTAAAGAAACTCTAGAATGAAGAATTTATTTATAACAGTGT
>PVIA01007964.1:0-77075 GCA_004024845.1 Tonatia bakeri
AAAAAAAGTGTTAAATTTGACTCAGGTAATAGAATTCTGGAGGCTGCTGACTTGTAAGAAAAGTAAGGCAGCTGTTTTCATGTGTTAAAAAGAACTTGGATAGAAAGTTAACATAATCTACTGTGAAAATTTTTCCCCACTGTGGGCAGATAAGTACATTTGGCTTAGGGTTGTTAAATCTCTAAATTTGCACATATGAACTGATAGACAAGAGCTACGGAAAGCTAATGGTCCACAGAACAATTGAACAATTTACATTCATAGTGGACAGTTTTTCCCAGAGTCAATGACTTTCAAAAAGAAACAAATCTTAATTTGTTTCTCTCAGTGGTCCCAATGGGGACCACTCCTGTGTTCTGGTAAGACATGGACAGACACTCCCCATGAGGGCTCACACTGAGACCTGGTGGGAGTCTGCACCTGGCCACCAGTGAGTACAACCAGAATCCAGTAGCAGTGAGGTCCAGAAGCTGAGAACTACCTCCTCACCATAGGAGAATGTAAAGCAGACTGATCAGAGGGCTGGCAATAGGCAGGAAATGCTGGCTGTGTTCTTTGAATTTTTAGTCCCAACAGGAGAGCAAAGACAGAAAAAATAAGCATAAGCTCAAGCTAAAATGGGAAAGATTTCAGCATGATAAAGGGAAGGTTATCTGTGATCAAGGATAGAACAAATGCTAAAAATTGCACAGGGGAACCTCAACCACTTAACAATATCTGTAACAACATATATTAAGGGTTGCTACTTATTAAAGTTATATAAGTAATAAATAAATTTGTAAATAATAAGTAAATAATAAAGCAATAACATATCAAAGTAGATTTAAAGTAATAAATAAATAAGATATATAAATAATAAATACTAGTTATCCTTATTTCAAACATTGTAAATAAAGCTGAAGTTTCCCTACACCACACTCTTCCTCATTACACCTAATTTCTGTTTCAAAAATTATGCAACATATTAGTCACACACCCCAGAGTGTGACCCCAAGTCACACTCTGTACCTTTCCAGACATTTTTCTTGCATGCACACACACCCCACCAGAACATATATCTGGTGGATAACATTCTATTTATATATGATAGAGGTTATCCTATTATATATATACTCTATACCTATCATTTATCATTCCAAATATATACATGCTTATCTTTCCACATCAGTATATACTGATCTATTTTTGCAAGTACTTCATAGATATTTAGGCTATTTTTAAATGTTTTCTGTTACAGACAATTCTGAGAGTACCAGTTTATAACTGCAGTATATTAGAGAAACCATTTCCTCCCACGCTTGCCAATACTTGATATTATCTTGTGGCTCTTTAAGAACAGAGGAGACAGCCTCATGTGTCCCAGGTGGTTTGGTCATTCACTTAGTGAAAGGCTGAAGAACAGGAAAGAAGATCTCTCAAGATCCATGGCAACTCCTTGATTCAGTGACAAAGGATAAGGGTATTTGTGTAATGTTTTACAGAAAAATTACCCGGAAAGAGCAAAGTTATAGAAAATCTGTTCTCACTTTAATTTTAATATATGTACTAGAAAAAAACAAAACTGACTGCAGTTTCAGTGGCCTTCTTCAAAATTAATCAGCAAAAACACCTCTTCCCAGGCTTTTTTTTTCCCTAGCACAAATCTGAGTGTGATGGGATAATTTTTGTCATTTTAAGGCTCTTTCACATAAATTACCAATCACAATGTGGGCCCAGCCAAGTGCTGGACTTGGGGGTAGAGAGAGAGAAAGGGGACACTGGCAGTCCCTTCAGGGAATGCACAGCCAGAATCCATTATCTTCCAACAGAAACCACAAAGAGAAACACAGTGGAGTTCATCTTGCTGAAGTGAAACAATATTGCATGCATCCTGTGCAAGTTCTGAGTTCAATCATAATTATTAAACGCCTGAATTGTATTTCCACTGACACTGTTGGCTGCTGCACCCCACCCATGTCTTTTTCCTAGTCTCTGCTGCTCAATGGACCTGGATTGTGCATCAGCACGGTGTCAGGGCTGCTATTTGCAGGAAGTTTGAGATACCAGCTGCTGCTGGAGTGGGGGCTTCCTCTAAACCTGAAAATAATGTGATAATTGAAAACAGAAAGACTACATTTATTTGTGACCCAGAAGAAAACAGATGTTTGCACAAAGTGACCAATGACCCTACATCACTGCACTCCTATAAACTTTAAACTGGTATAAAGTAAGATATCTATATTTTTTTATTTTGAAAATGGAAAGAAAATCGACTACTTTTTGTTGTAAGGATAAATTGCAGGCACTAACTTTATAAATGAGCATATTACCTAAATTGGTACTGAGGTACTGACTCAATTAAATTCACAGGTGGTAAAGTCTGGATGTATTATAGACAGAGCAATTTATCTATAGATGTTCATGTTTTTCCAAAAATAGAATATAGCATCTTTCCCACATTAGTTCTTATTTTTCTAAAGATTAATTGCTTCATCTAGTAGACATTTGTTATCCTTCTCCCCGATGCAGATGAAGACATTGGAGGGGTGAGTTCACTTGGCTCTGCGGGGGCAGCTGGTGAACTGAATGAGAGATGTAGCCATCTGCATAAAGTTGACATATCCAGCCAGCACCTCAACAACCACCATTGTTTCCTCTGCCCACTAGGAGCTGATGTGGATGCATGGGCCTTCCTCCAGGGTCCATAATGAACTCTGGGCAGGTGGAGGTAGAATAAGCTTTGGATGGAAACCATTGCTGCCAAACTCACAGAGGCTTCTACCTGCCAAATGGGGTGATATTCATCATAAATTGGAATTGCCCACTATTGTGGTATACCCTCGCCAAAGGAAACTGGCTACAAATCAACAACTCTGCTCAGATGACTTTGAAAAACTGACCTAAGTAAGATTCAAACTTGGATTACAAAAATGCTCATAATCTTTCATCTGAGAATTCTCCCACTGGATATTATTCCAAGAAAATGATCTATTTATCTATATCTATATCTATATCTGCACACGAACACATACACAAACATAAACATAATAAGATTGTTCACTAAGGGATATGTCTAAGAACTAAAAATTTCAAAAAGGAAAAAGGTCTCATAGACATGGACAACAGTGTGGTAATTGCTGGGGGGAGAGGGGTATAGGGGACTAAATGGTAAAGGAAATAAAGGCAATAAGGATTAAATAAAAAATGAGTAAATACACTCCAAGAAGACAAACAATCCAATTAAAAAATGGGCAAAGGACCTGAACAGACACTTCTCCAAGGAGGACATACAAAGAGCCCAGAGACATATGAAAGGATGCTCAGCATCACTAGCCATCAGAGAGATGCAAATTAAAAACACAATGAGATATCACTTCACACCAGTCAGTATGGCCATCATTAACAAATCAACAAAAAACAAATGCTGGTGAAGTTGTGGGGAAAAAAAGAACCCGAGAACACTGTTGGTGGGAATGCAGACTTGGTGCAGCTACCATTGAAAACTGTATGGAATTTCCTCAGGAAACTAACAATGGAACTGTCTTTTGACCTGGCAGTTCTACTGCTGGGACTATACTCTAAGGATCCTGAAACACCAGTTCAGAACAACCTATGCAACCCAATTTTCATAGCAGGACAATTTACACTAGCCAAGTGCTGGAAGTAACCGAAGTGCCCATCAGTAAATGAGTGGATCAAAAAACTATGGTACATTTGCAATATAAAATATTATGCAGCAGCAAGAAGGGGCTCCTACCCTTTGTGATAGCATGGATGGATCTGGAGAGCATTATGCTATTGAAATAAGCCAGGCAGTGAAAGACAAATACCATATGTTCTCACCTATAAGTGGAACCAAATCAACAAAACAAACAAGAAAGCAATATATAACCAGAGACTTTGAAATTAAGAACAAACTGACAGTAACTAGATGGGAGGTGAGAGGGGATAATGGGGGGAATGGGGGAAGGGTTTTCAGAAACATGTATAAAGGACACATGGACAAAGCAAAGGGGGTAGGATTGAGGGTGGGAGGTGCGGATGGCTGGGGTAAGAAGAGTGATGGGGGAAAATGGAGACAACTGTATGTGAACAACAATATAAAAACAAAGAGCCCTGGTTGGTGTGGCTCAGTGGATTGAGCTCTGGCCTGCAAACCAAAGAATCACCAGTTCGATTCCCAGTAGGATGCATGCCTGGGTTGCAGGCCAGGTCCCCAACCAGGGGCACATAAGAGACAACCACACATTGATATTTCTCTCCCTCTCTTTCTCCCTCCCTTCCCCTTTCTCTAAAAATAAATAAGTACAATCTTTTAAAAAAAAGTGCAAATTTCAATCTTCTTAAACTAGCCTTTGCCTTTTGTGTTTCTATCTAAAGTACTTCTGTATTTATGAAATTTAAATTTCAGTTTATTAACCACTTAATATTACCTCTGAAACTTTTAGCAGTTTCAAATATCACTCTACCTAGAAAGCCAGCAGGTAAAACTGTCTGTTCCCCTAAGTTCATACACTAAGGGGAGCAGTCTCAGTGCATCACAATTTTTCAAATGTTTTACATATATCCACCTATTCGTATTCCAAAATCCTGTAAAGCCTGCATAAGGAACAGTTTAAAGCATGAGCAATTGCCATTATCTTATACAAAATTTGGGAAAATTCATCTGCAGAGTTTTGCAAATGTACCTGTGGATCATCAAGTATATTTGCAACTATTAGTGGCTATTCAACCTAATAAATTAAAGTTTATTTTAAAACTGCTTCTCTCATGTGCCACATTATTTAATTAACTAATATGTGACTCCCAGGCTAACATGGGAAGAAAATGGTAAAAAAAAAAATTCTTGTAATTCTAAAGAAAAAAGCAAAGTTTCCAAATATATCATCCAGTACTGGGTCTAGTGAGACCCAGTGATCTCACCCTTGGTGAGAAGCAAAGCTGCCTTTAGTGGACCTGGGATGTATTGGCAGTTTGTTCTTCAGAGCCCTGGGCTGAACCTCTTTCCCTCTCATTGGTCCCTGGTTCTGCTTACTTCAGGCATCTAGAACCTTTGCCACCTCTTCTCCCAAACCTACGCAAACCCTGTTTTCAGAAAAAACAAAACCCTGAAATAAATTTGCTTTAAGTTCAATGACAGTTAAATTCAGGAATCAAGCAATGAGTAGGGAACAGTTTAATAGGAATAAGAGAGGGTAAAGTAGAGAAGGGTCAGGAACTGCACTGCAGGCAAGGGCAACCCCACTGGGAGCCAGAGAGTTGAAAGATAAGAGTTGATGGGCTTCCATGGCAAAGAGCCCTGTTTTGAAATTCTTAGGATCTTAGACAAATTAAACTCTTTGAGCCTCTATTTCCCCATCTGTGTAAGGGGGAGATTAAGTAGGATTCTGTACCAAAGGCCCTAGCACAGGCTTGACACATAAGTAAGTGCTCAAAATGGCTAGTATTGTGGTGAGCCTAATTATGTTTATATTTACATTTCTAATAATGGAGAAAAAAAGAGGAATTTTTTTCTATTCCACTTTCATGATAGGGAAAGTAAATTCCAAATTCTGGGGCCTACTTTGAAACTTATAAGAAAACTAAATGTTTTTATGCCTACAAACAGTCCTTTCTTGCTACAAGAAACTGTATTTACTAATAAAACTAAAAGCATGCATATTCATTACATTCTAAGGGAAAGGCCTAAACAAAACAAGGATGAAAATGGAAACAACAGTACTATGCTCAAGGAGAGTACTGTATTTTTTTTTCTTTTCCCCCATATCTGTCACTGCTAACTAACCCTAGGTTTTTAGCATTTTTAAGCCATTACCTAATTTTCTAGCACCATTTTTTTAAATCCCAGTAGATGTGGCCTTATTCTCTTCTGAACCCCCCACAGCTTTGTCTTTGTGCATAATTTATGATAATTATCACATTCTCCCTGGTCTCAGGGTCATATTCTTTGTAGTTCTGCTCTCAAGCCCTAACCTGGCCACCACTCTGCCCCAGGGTCAGACTGTCTCAGCCTGAACCAGGTTTTGTCCCTTGAGAATCTTCAGTACCTTGAAGAAACTTCAGTGCTTAAAGTAAGAGAAGGGATTTGAGGGGTGCAGTGGGGTAGAAAGGAAGTGATGAAAAGAAAGAAAGTGACAAGTGGACAATTGACATCTAATATTTTCCTGGTTATAGGTCTAAAAATAAGATTTCTGGTTTTAAGAGCCCAAGAAGATAACAGTCACTACCTCAAATTTTATTTGCACCAACTGACACCAGTATCCTCCAGAGGTGGCAAACACAAGGCCCGTGGGCCGAATCTGGCCCTCCACCTTGTTTTATCTGACCTGCCACCTTGTTTTTACCCAGTGGCAGCATGGAGTTTCTTGCTTCTAGTTAAGAAGTAGTTACATTTATACAGTTCTAAAATTACATTCAGTCCTTGAAGGAAACCTCAAGGCTGATGTGGCCCCCAGTGAAAATTAGTTTGACACCCATCATTTCATTCCATTCCTTTCTTAACTCAAAGGAGTGAGGTGTGAGGTAAAAGCTCAGAGGGACCACCTCTCTCAGTTGTCTTAATAAGAGCTGGGACCCCCTCCTCTCAAACCCTGCTTCCCAAAGTCTATACCTTGCAACCTCCCGTCCCACAGGCACATTACCTGGGTTAATATGGAATTTGCACCAACTCAGGACATTCACAATGGGCTGGAGGCCTTATAAAGCATCTTGTCATTTTTACTGACTCTCTTTAAAGAAATATTTGCACAACAGTTTTTATTTTATTCATAGATATATCTTTCTTGCAGCAAGAAAGGATTATTTGCAGGCACTTAAGTATTCTTTCCATAACCTTCAAACTATTGGCCTTGGGTTTAGAATTTATTTTTTCTATCAGGAAAGCATGATAAGAGAGAATTCCTCAAATGTGATCCATGAAGATAAACAGGCCAGTCATGCTCACAAGTCCATCTTGCCAGAGCAGAAAGGGCCTATTCTGACCTTGTGCATCACCCACTCTCAGGCCATGCTTCTATTCTAAAGGAGCCCAGATGCCCACATACTTTGGAAGTCAGGAAAGAATGAGAAAACACTGTAGATAGGAATCTCCTAAGTTGATGGAAAAAGGCAAATCAAAAAGAATCAAAATGTCAAGCATGTTACTGATTAATTAGAGTTTTAAATGCTCTATTGCTATTAGGGGGTCTCTCTTGGCCACCAACCGGCAGTGACCACGGAATGCTGTGGATGGCTTGTCGACACATGAGAAAAACATACACAGAGACAACTGAGTCCTGTGGGGAAGTAGGAACGGGACGGCCACTCTCTCTAGTGGGGAGTGCGCTGGGCCACCCTCCCTAGGGGAGAGCACCCTAGGGGAGAGTGCCCCATTCTCTGTCCCGGCAGGCTTTTATTGAGTTCGTTTGCATGAGAATTCAGGTAAAAATCATTAATCATTGCCAGGAAGAAAGGATCAAACAATAGACAACAAGGAAGTCTGAGGGCCTATTTTGAATCAGGGTCAAAGAGCTGTAAAAGACTTTAAGGAATAAACTTACTTCCTCCTTGGACCCTTCTCATTCAATTGAGAGCATTCTAAACAAAGCAGGTTTCACAGGGTTTTACATATTCTTTCTTAGGCCTGATCACCCGGGGAACCTGCATTTTCCAACACAAGGCGGCACCACCCTGTCATTGTTTCAGGCTTAGGTGGAGCAAGGGAACTAAGGCAGCCAAGAGATTAGGAGATTTTCTCACAAATGCAATCAGGACTCAGGCTTTGTCAAAGCCGAGGGGCGAGGGTCCATCACCCCCTTTTGCTGTAGCCCCCAAAGTCCTTCCTTGGGGGCTTCCCACGTGATCGTGCCTGTCTTAGGTCATTTCCCTCTTGGGGAATCTTACCCATCACTGGCTAACCGACCAAGCACTGGGGACCAGGCAGGATGAAGTAAAAGGTACAGAAGCGGTGCTCCTGCCAGTGAGATAAGCTTTTGTCTCCTTGGTGGCTTATGGTTCCAAGGTTATTCCCTCAGCCTTTGCCTCTGCAGGGGTTACAGCTTCTGATACCAGGCAGGGTGGTTCCCAAAAGGGGTCTAGTGCAACTGTCTCCTTAAATTCAGCAGAGAAATCATTACCATTTGATGTTAAATTTATACACATTGTTTAATAACTGCCACTAGACCCACATGATAGTGAACCAAAAATGAAAAAAAAAAAAAAGAGTGATGACAGAGAGAAAAGAAAAGAGGAAGTTTCCTCTTTTCAGGCCTCTCAAAAAGCAAATCCAGTAGTCACAGTTATTTCAAGCTTCGGTCTTGGGATGCTTGTCTCTATAAATGGCAAGTAGTTGAAAGAGCTTAAAAAAAAAGCTTTCCATACCCAAAGGTAGAACTTACTCTAGTATCAAGCAACTTTTAATAGATTTAAACTTGGGGTGGATATGAGTGTTGCATAACTTCAGGGCTTATGGTGTCCACTTGGTTGTCATTTGATGAGCTTTCACTGGCCATTATCGAGGAGTCCAGATGCAGAATGGTGTTCAGGGGAAATGATGGTTTTATTTTAAAGGCACTTCATGAGTGTGACATCACAAAGTTCAATTCATGTGGTTCCCAGATGCAGTGGTCTTCTTCTTGCTCCTAACATAGCCACACCAATCCAGGTTCAGACACCACATTCTGCTTTCTCTTGTTCTTAGCCGAACAGTAAAGTAAGGAAAAGCCAGAAACCTAAGCACACAGATGAGCTGATAAAATAAGCCACAGGAATAGAAGTCTACCATAAAAATACAATCCTTGGAATGGGTTGTTTTTGTATATCTTCTATTAATTGGTTATTGTATGTAGTGCAAATTATGAGTTTTATAAACATTCAATAGCAAAACTCTGCAGTCAGGTCAAAACTGTATAAAATACCACAAGAAACATAGCAATGGATGAGATGTGATTCCTGCCACCAAAGTATGTCCTTTCCAAATTTACTGTTTATTTCCAGTAAGAATTCCTAAATCATCTTTCCTTCGAGTCAAAGACTGCCTGTATTATTTTTTTAGGCAATTTGAGACTCTTACAGTCATCTCAGCATGAGTATTAAGGCATTACTAACCTTTATACATCCTCTACCCGCTACACGTGTTTCCCTTCTAGATCTCCAGGCAAGTGTTCCAAGGCCATATGCTTATTGCTTCAATGGCAATGGCTTCCTCATGTGGCTCCAGACCTCAGGATCCACCCATCAGTCTGCATAGTCCTAGCAGATTCATTTTGTAAAAATTCCAGTTCCATCAGATCACCTTCCAAAAGAACTCACCGAAGCTCTCCTCTGTGAGATCAAATTTAGATTCCTTTGTGGGTACTTAGAACATGACCCCATTGTGGCACAGACATAAAATTAAGGGATGTGTCATAACTAAAATAATTGAGACAGCAGAGTTCCCAGCCAGGTCTGGATGTGTTAAGTGAAAACCACACTTGAACTGGTCTCACCTGTGGTACTTGGGATTGCATTAATTTTTGAGTGCTGGCCTGTCATTGTGCATATAAATTAGGTAATTACACTACTGAATTGAAATTTTTGCCTTTAGAATCAGCACTGTAAAATAACAGAAGGACAGGAAAGAAGTCGATTGAAACTTTCGCCATCAGTATTTGAAAGCAGCACTTTGTAGACAGCTAGAAGACCCAAGGGTTTAAAGAGACAGCACAGGAAAAAGTGGGAATTAAAGACCCTTTAACCATTTTGTTTGTACATTATTTTCTATTTAAAGATAATAATGTGGTGCAGAAAAGTTGAAACATGGAAATTATATGTTTGGTGGTCTCATCTCAACTTCTAGCAGAGCAAAAATTGTCTCAAAATTACCATCCTTGTACTAGAGATAACTAGTCAGAAGTTGATGGCCCAGATGTTAACTGCTACCCTGAGACCCAACAAGCACACGTTGTGGACCAAGTCAGGTCCTCTGTCTTTCGGGAAAGAACATGGATGGCAAACAGACTTTGTTGTGGATTAGTTGGCCAATCAGCTATAATGTGTAAGATGTTGTCAACTGATATCTAGAAATATCTTTGTGTTGATCTGGAGGAAATGGACCTGCAAAGGCCACATATCTGTCAGGAGGAGATTAACTAGATGGAAGATGGAACTAGCATAGGAATGCATATAGTGTGCCAGGAAGTTTACCAATGTTATGTCATTTTCATCTAACAACACCGAGTTAGACATTATCATCCCTGTTTTTCAGATTAGGAAACTCGAAGAGGTTAAATAGCCTGTCCAAACTCCTTCAGCTGGTGAGTGGCATAACTAGCACTTATTTAACTCATATGCTGGATATAAAACAGAAAGCAACAAATAAACAACAAAAAAAGAATTCACAGACACAGAGGAAAAAGGGGTGGGGAGGTTTAAGAGGGTAGAGAGGCTCAAATATTATGTATGATGACAAAAGAAAACTTGATTTTGGGTGGTGGTCACAGATGATGTATTATAGAATTGTACACTTGGAACTTATATAATCTTATTAACTGATATTATCCCAATAAATTTAATAAAATAAACTTAAAAAAATATTGGTTGGCTGACATAGGTGATTCTTAACCAGAGATGGAGGAGCTGGAAGGAGCCCTATTCTCTCTTTGAACTCCTCTGCTAGGCTGGATGCCCAGGGGCAGGAGGCATCCCTGTTGCTGCTAGAAACATGACATTCCTCAATGATGTTAATACACAAAGCAAGCCCAAAAGCCCTGGACCAGCATCAAAATTCTGACACTATGTGTCTCCCAGCAATATTTAAGGTCCACTCCAAGAATAAAGTATTTAAAATTTTTAATGAATGGTCATGAAGCTTAGGTTGATCAAGACCTTTAGGCTTGGTATATGCAGTCTTTGATCTTCAACATCATTTTCAAAGCCAACATATATTCAAACCACTCATAAGGATATCACTTGAGAGAGAGTAGAAAGGACTTCCTTGAACAATTTTCCCCAATTAATTATCACACCATGTTCTTCACATTCATTCTCTCTCTCTCTCTCTTTCTCTCTCTCTTTCTCCCCCCTCTCCCTCTCTGTCTCAGATTAAAGCATCACCAACATTTGCTAAAATGTATTTTAAATCTGGGAGCTTAACAGACTCAACCATTACTGTCCTTCACAACCCTTAACCTTGTGCTTACACACATGGGGTGAGGGGCAGAGAGGAGAGAGAGAGCACAGAGCTGCAGTCCAGGACAACTAAATCTAGTATATCAGATTATTCCGAGCTGAGTGCAGACTCCTATGGGAACAGAAAGCCAGTCAGTTTTGATGGAAAATGAGATCAAAACAGATGCAAAGTTGCAAGGTCCTAGGTACTTCCTGAGGGGCTGTCAGGGTTGGGGCCACTGAACAGCTAAGAATAAGAGGTGGGGAGGCTGGGGATGGGGCTGAGAGGAGAGAGCAAAGCCTCCCACTTTACAGCCTTTCCCAGAGTTAAAGCTCTGGTCACTAATGCTATAACCTGTCAGATTTGGCTTTCAGGCATTGGCCTTTTAGAGTCCGTTCTCTATACTGTCAGTTCTCTAACAGAAAAGAAAGACATGTAGTCACTGCAGGGCCTATGTGTGAGATATGCTGTGACAGGAGCAAGCAAATGCACTCTTGGTGGCTTGTGAGCCGATTGCTCAAGAAAGTCTACTGGGAGGCTCTTCCAGCTCTTAAAAGCTGTCTTCCACATGTGAGTGAGGCTGAGTGTGTTCATGCAAACATCCAGGTTCTGACTTGGTCATGTTTTATCAATGAAATCCTCATTAATGATATTCAAAAGTGAAAGTAGGCCCTGACAGGGGACCTTTGACAAACTATTTATTGAAATAGTTAATGCTACATATTAAACAAATGAGCCATTTTTATGTTGCCTTTGAAGCCACATTTTATTTCAACAGCAACACTTATGTTCTGCATAACACACATTCCCAAGGAAAAGAAAGGGAGTGATAGGTCAGAGAAGTACTCTAGAGTGCCAGAAAATTATCAGATGAGATGCCATAAATATCAATCAATAGTCAAGTAAAGCACTGTATAACAATAGTTAAAATAATGGCAGTGATGGCAATGAACTCAGCCACATAGGTTCTCTAGCACTATGTGCTTGTTAGCTGTTTGAACTCTCCCACCTGTAAGAGTAGGTACTACTGCCATCTCCATTTTATGGATGAAGACATTCAGGTATGCGGAGACTAAGTCAGTTGTCCACAGTCACACGGGGAGGCAGAGGAAGAGCAGAGATTCAAACCCAGGCAGTGGCTCTGTGTTCTTACCCTCTTGAGGTCTGAGTGACACAGCAAATCTGGGCTAAGTCATCTCTTGGACACAGGAGAATAGCTATTCCAGTGGGGACAGGGCAGAAGTACACAAAAAGAAAATAATGCAACTGGCCCATGTCTCTGTTATTACATGTCAAGTAAAAGTGTTGAAAATTTCTGAAAGATACAGTTTTTCACTTTTATTCCACTTGTTTGGCATTCTACAACAAAAGGCTCTTAGATGATGAGTTTACTGCTGATGGAAGTCCTATTTGTCATAAATAGCCTAACTGAACAGAAGGGACAAAAGTAAAGACAAAAGTGAATAAATATCTTTAAAGTTTCTCTTGGGACTCTAAATTTTGATACATGTAAAATTTCTGTTATCTCTGGCAAACAACAAGAGATCTCCTTCTCCTCAGAAATGAAATGAGGACTGGAAATACCAGCTGTCTTGGGAGAGATTTTTTTTAACTAAGGATCTATTTTCCTATAAAAATGACTTTACTATCACCTTAAAGATATACAGTTTCCCATCAGTATGCACAAGGGATTGGTTCTAGGAGCCCCATACCAAAATCTGTACATGCGCAAAGTCCTTAATATAAAAAATGGCATCACAGTTGCATACAATCTATGTATATACTTCCCGATAATTTAAACAATCACTAAATTACTTATAATACCTAACACAGTGTAAATAATTGTTATGCTGTATTGTTTAGAGAATAATTACAAGGAAAAAAAGGCTGTACATGTTCAGTATAGACTCTACCTTGTAGGCTTAACTATATTGTAACATCAGTAACAACATAATATTTCTTTTTCTGAATATTTTCTATCCATGGTTGATTGAATCTGCAGATGTAGAACCCTTGAACACCGAGGGCCAAATGTAATATTGCTCCTGAATGTCCATGACAGCCTTTCTGAAATGAACCCAGCAGGTACTAGCTACCTGATACAGATCTCAGTACACATTGTTCCTATAGAATTGTAGGTAGGACATGAGTTGGGAAAGATGAAAGGTAGCTATTCAAAAGAGAGAAGCTTAAACAGTATCTGAAAACTAATTCAAAATAATAAAATATTATCTTCCTTAGTTATCAAGCGGTACTGTTTTCTAAAGAGGTTTTGGGGAAATGATCTTATCTTAAAATATATGTAAAGTTTATGCTCAAAAATGACCATAACATTTAGTTGCTGTATTACAGCTAAATTGAATCCAATTTTGACAATCACCATTACTGTTATAGTGGCCTTTCCATAAACTATTAACACTGCCCTAGGCTTCTGCAGCCTCAAAGGCATCACTTGTTCTTTTAAGTACTGGCACTTTGCCATCTTTTCTCTCTCAAATGACACATTCGAGTGTCTGCCCTGTGATGGGCTTTCCCATTCTCTTATCTTGCTCTACACCGATATGCCTGTTCCATGACAGCTTTTTATAATTGACTCTCAAATGATTGTTATGGTAGCTCATGAAATTAGATTCTGGGGCTCCACATGTGACCACAAACTCTTACAGCTCTATGTGAACTTTAAACAGTTTTAGGAAAAAAATGTGTGTGTGCAGGCATGCATGCATACATGTGAAAACTGATTCAAACTTTGCCCTGGGACTTTTTATTCTCCAGGTCCTCAGCAGCCTCAGGGCATGTTTCTTAGTAAGAATTTATTCTTAAGAAGTGATCTCTCTGGCCCCTGAAAGAGGTTTTATTCCCATTTAATGCCTGTTAAAAGTGTCCTAAGATTGGATTGAGCAAGTAGTCCCCTAATACATGTTTCAATGCACATTAGTCATACAGAAAACAAAACTAGGTCTGAGAAAATCCAGTTTTTGAGACAGATAAGAAGGAGTCAAGTTGTCATTCTTATGTGACCTTGAGTAATTCACTTAATCTGTGTCTTCAACCTTCTAGATAGCATAGGGAAATAATTACTGTCTCCTTCCTACTTCATTAGAGCATTGTGTGAGCACTTATCTGATGCTTTGGGGGTTTCTCTCTATAGTTGCCTGGGCAATTATTGGCAATGCTGTTATCATGATTCAATACTTGCCAATAGCCCCGTGTGAGATGGGCATTCTCTAGATGACATGCAAATTATAATGGATCTGATTTGTTGTGGGTGCACCAAATCACAGCCTGTTGATAATAGAAATGCAGAAGTCACACACAAGATGGCCTCAGTTGAAACACGGGTCCCCCTTATTTTTAGCTAATGAAGTCCCTCCCCCACTGATCAGCCTTGATCACATACAATAACAGTAGAGATTAAGACTGTCACATTGAGCCCTGTTAAGTTATGGAAGAAAAGGTGAGTCCATGTAACAGATCTAATGGCCACACAAACCTGAGTCACTGTCTCTTTCTGGGCAGGGATCTATCCTACAGTCCCTTGGGCATTCACCATGATGAAGACTGAGCTCCTCTTCTTTCTGTGAAGCATCCCACTGTTCCCAGTTAGGCACACACTCAGTTTGAGGCAATTATTGGCAATTTAATATTCTGCAGATTATTTCAATTTGGTTATTTCATCCTTTCTGACACAGCCAAACTCCTGCCTATTGTCCTTTATATGCTTTTCACAGAATCTGATTTTTCATCTCTGTCACTACAGTCCAAGTGCCAACATACTGATTATTCTTGCTATGACAAATACAGTATCTCTTCAGCAGTCTCTTCTGGTCACAATCTGCTTGGAAAATAGCTCCCTCCCCCTCCCAGACTTTTCATTATAATACGTACTGCAGTCACCACCACCCCTTCCAAGTCCTTCACTAGCTCACCCTAGACAGTTTTCCTATCAGTTCTGAAATGACATGTTTTCCTAAGTTCTGCCTCACCTGTCTCTTGCCTATCTGTGTGTCTCTGGGGAGCTCTGTGGTTAGCAGGACAAATCCACTTGCCCCTATAGGCTGTCACCAAGCTTAATTTTGGCACTCCACATATTATGGTAAATCCTGCTAATCAGATCAAAGCATTCATCCTTCATGCTGACCAGAATGGGCATGATTCCTCATGACAATTTCTTATGAGTCAGCTGAGGAGCTCCCAGGCATGCAAACTCACAGGACAAGTTCATATGGTCAAACATAATGACTCAGGCAGGACCATGTAAGGTGAAAGTGATGCCAGTTCTCTGTGACTTCATGGGGCCAGCCTGAAGGATAGACTTCTGTAGAGATGCCTGGTTGGAGAGTGTCACACTTAGGACAGCTTAGGACATCTAAAAATACCTCAGCTGGGCAAATGTGGTCTTTGTTGTGTTAGTAAATTTCATGGTCATTTGATAAGCTCAGCCTCTCCAAAGCCCAGACAGCTGGTCAGTCTCTACTACCTGTGACTAAGAAATGTCTTTCTCAACTTTTTGGATTAAAGAATAATGAATTGAATTGTTCTATAAATATGACAAATCTTATTTCTTTCTGTTTTATATATGCTTACTAAATCATTTAGCAAGGAAATAATTCCTGATTTGTATTGACCTACTTTTCCATTTTAAAAAATGGTTGAGAAGATGCTCCTCACTTATTCCCAAAGGCATTTGGGAAAGTAATATGTACTCATAGTCAATTGTTGTCTGTTCTCTTAGAGCATTTCTGGTATCCCAAGAATTTAGATGTTGGGGATGTTGACAAGAGGGCTGACATTTCTCATCTGAAGTTGGGAAGGAGATCAGTTCTATGAAATAGAAAGACTGATCTTGAAATAAAGCTTACTGGAGCGAAACTAAGGGGAAGTCTCATAGACTAAGTGTTATCAAGTAACCCACTAAGGGCAGTTTAAAAAGTCATATTTGATGCCATACATGAAATATATTTTATTTTTAAAAATTAAACAAGGTTGAAAAGTTAAAAAATAAGAGAAGTTGTTTTCTGTTTCTTTCTTTTTGTTTTTCTCTTTTTTATGTGAAAATATTGAGAAAGTAGATCATTTGATTTTTTTCTTCCACCCTGCTATCTACATATTTTATTATCTTCCTATATACTGGTTTTATTACATAAGAACTCTAATGCTCCTAGTTAATTAAAATTTTATTAAAATCATATGAATGATGATGCACGCAAAACTATAAAGCCCGAGAAGACAAGGTTCACCGAGTTACGTCACTCTGCACAGTGCCCAGCACATAGGATGTATTCACTAAACATTTGTTTAATGAATTAATGAGCAAAGGATTTGAAGAAACCCACTTCACAAGTTTGGGTTAAGAATTAAATGAGATGACTGTTCCTGGCACAGAGTAGGTAGTCAGTACTTTATCCTCATCTTCCCACCACAAAATAGCTACAGAAATTTTTCTATGCCAGATTACCATTTAGTTTTCATAGAATCAGGTCAAGAATGTTCAGTTCATTATTCCACCAAAAATGTCCAGTTCACCAAAAATATCCAGTTCACCAAAAGGTCAGCAAGCAAGGCCCAAATTTCCCATGAGACGAGTCTTAGAGTCTTAACTCAGATTACATTAGATATTGCTCCACGTTGCCTTAGCTCTAAACAACTTCGGATGGTCTTAGAAAATACCTCGCTGTAGAATATGTGTTCAAGAGAAGTTTCTCTCCCTGAAGAGTGAGTAGTCAAAGTTAACCTCCACTCTATACCAGTGGCTGCCCTTGGCTACCCTCACTGGCTAAAGTTTCAGAGACAAGTCTGAAGAGTATTCTGGTTTATCTGGTCAGCAAAAAAGCTGAGCATGAGAGGGATAGTGTATAATTCCAGATACCATTCCATTTTATTATGTTAACATCTTCCTTCCTTAACATTAGCTGACATCTTCCAAGATGGTTTGAGTATAACCCTTACCAAAGATATGGCCACAAACTTCAAACCTCTTGAGTTATTTCCACCCCTTGAAATCTTTGCACAACTTTTTAAAATATGATCATATTAACCTAAAAGAAAAAAAAGTGTGGAAATGCCTGCTTTATTTCTCCACTGAGTGGCTTTCTCATTTGGTAGAATAATAATTATTACCTAGCATGCAAAATACAGTCAGTCACGGAAACCGTAATTGAATAAACTTACACATTTATTCCTTAGAACAATTCCTACCAATCACTTATTATTTTCTTCAAATACAGTTGGCAAGACCAACTATAAGTTTTATTTAGGTAAGTGTTTGACACTTCATTTACAAGTAAACATAGAAGATCTGAATTGTAACCTTGGATCAGTATTTACACTAAAGAATTAAAGACAATTCTGCAATAATCTTTTCATTTAAAATTTCAATTTTATTTTTTCATTTAAAGTTTTATTCATGAATTATATAATCCATCATATATAAATACATAATTTATTTTCTATACATATGTAGCCATAACTGAATATATTCATTTATATATATATATGCATTTATAGTTGAAACTTTGTTATTAAATTCAAGCATCATTATAAACTTATATAATATCCCTCTATAAAAAGCCTCTGCTGACATCAAAAGCTATGTTGTCATTTGATTCTGGCACTAACCACTGGAAGTTAGCACAGACCCTCAAGTTGCCAGCCATAGTGGTAGCTCCTGGTCACCTGCATTTTTTTCCAACTGGTCACAAAATCAGGGGTTCCCATAACCCTACTCCATTCAGGTTTGCTAATTCACTAGAACAACTCTCAGAACTCAGAAAAACACTATACTAATGATTACAATTTTATTTAAAGGGTACAAGTCAGGACCAGCCAAACAAAGAATCTCATAAGCAGGATATGAAAGGGTCTTGAACATGGAGCTTCCATGCCCTCTCCCTGTGGAATCTGGCTGTGTCACCCAGCCAGCACACTAAGGTGTCCACCAACCAGGAAACACCACTGACCCTCAGTGTCTAGAGTTTTTATCGAGGTCTCATTACAAAAGCATGATTAACAATTCAGTCCCTAGCCATCTTCCCTCCCTATAGGTTGGCTGCCTCTAAGCCCCACCTCTCTAATCATATGGTTGCCTTTCTGGTAACCAGCCCTCATCCTGAGCCATCTTATTAGCATTAACTCAGATTTGATCCAGAAGGCTCATGAATAACAAAGTACTCCTACCTCCTGCAAAGTTCCAAGGGTTTTACAAGTTCTATGTCAGGAACCCAGGACAAAGACTAGAAAAATTCTTTATTATACAACAGGGCCCAGTGACACAAAACCAAATGCAGTCAGATAAAGTAATTCTATACATAGACAGCCTACTTTGGCCCAGGTACACAGTTTTCTTATGGATGGCTTAAAAATAAGTATGACTTTCAGAGCATCTAAAAGAATGAAATGACTTACATACGTACCTTCAAGATGTTTTCCATAATTAGTAATTCTCTCACCTATATTTTTAAAATTTATATTATCTAATTAAGATGCCTATAAAGCAACAAGTAAGGAGAAATCTGGAAACTAATACCATAACCATGTAATTCAAGTTAACATTCCAATAATTGGACAACAGCCATGGCGTGCTTCCTTATATGATGCACTAAGAGGGATACGACATCACTTCTGTGGTATTACTACCAACAATTCATAGCAAATCTATTCATGAGGGTATATCATACAAACACACATTGAAACATGTTTTATACAATAATAGACCTGTAGTCTTCAAAAATGGCAATATCATAAAAATCAAAGACAGGCTAAAGAATGGCTCCAAAAAAAGAAGACTAAACAGACATGACAACTAAATAGCATTCATTACCCTGAGTTGGATCCAGCACCAAGGAAAAAGTAGTCTTATAAAGAACACTATCAGGTCAATTGAAATAAATTGTATATGGATTATGAATCAAATAGTATTATTATATGCATGTTGTATTTCCTAGTTTTAATAATTCTATTGTGTACACAGATGTATACATGTAAGAGCATTTTCTTGTTCTTAGAGAACAAACACTGACATTTTTAGGAGTCACCCTGAGGTGTCTGCTCTTTACTCTCAAAGGTCCCCTTGAGAGATAGAAGAAGGGATAGTATATGATAAAGCATATGAGCTAAAATGTAAGTGATAAGTGATAATCTTATGAAGACTATTCAGAAGCTTTTTGGAACATATTACAACCTATAATTACATTTAAAATTATATCAAAATCAAAAGCTAAAAAAAAAGTAAAAGCCATGTGTGAAGAGGGAAGAAATGCGAAATGTTGCAAAGAAAATACATAACTGGTTTAAAAGAAATACAGACTGTGATTCTGGTGCCTGCTCTTTCTATAAACATTGGAGATCTTTATAAAAAGATATTCTCATCTATTTTTGTAGTTCTTAAGATTTTTGATACTTTTTCTCAACTTGAATCTGTTTTTCCCATTCTCACTGAATGGGGAATTTTTTATTCTTTTTTCTTTCCTTTCTTTTCTCCCCTTTCCTTTTCTTTCTTCTCTTCTCTTCTTTTCCTTTCCTTTCTTTTCACTTTGTATGTACACAGTCCTGTGCTTTGCACTGCAAAAATCCACAACATTAAACAGAGCATGTTTCCTACTCAATGAGCTTACAGTTTTGTAGGGCAGATAGACCTTCTCCTATTTAATTGTTCACATGTGATAAGAATTAAAACACTAAAGGTGATATAAGAGCACACAAGTCTGAGGTCTTGCTGAATTTTGAGATAAGAGGGATTGGTAAGAGCAGAAGAAAGTAGAAAGTGCCCCCCAAAGACTTCTGTTATTCCTTGCACTGGGGCAACCCTGACAAAATCCATCACTACCCATCATTTCAAAAGAACGTTTCAAAGGAATTTCCTCAAGATTTCTTTCAAAACTAGGTGTTGTTGACTTAAACTTAGAAGGACATCTCATAATTATTTCCTCTTCCATTTTTCCTCGTATGCTCTTGGCAAGAATTAATTCATTCTGGCTGGTGTGAAGTGGCCAGGTGGTGAAAGACAAATACCATATGATCTCACCTCTAAGTGGAACCCAATCAACAAAACAAGCAAGCAAAATATAACCAAAGATATTGAAATTAAGAACAAACTGACAGTAATCAGAGAGGATGGGGAAGGGGATAATGGAGGAAAAAGAGGGAAGGTTTGTCAGGAACATGTATAAAGGACACATGGACAAAACTGAAGGAGGTTAGGATTGAGGGTAGAAGGTGGGGATGGCTATGGTAGAGGGTAGTAGGGGGAAAATGGAGGAGACAGCTGTACCTGAACGACAACAACAGAAAAACATTAAAGTTAATATCATTTAAAAATAAAAATAAATAAAGTGCTGATTCCAATGCCTAACACATCAGGAAGAAAAAAAAAATGAATTCATGCCTAATTATTCAATCAACAACCAGCGGGCAGCAATTGGAATTTAACTTTGACCTCTGATGAGCCCGAGCAGCACAATCCAGGTTTCAGCTTAGGTAGAATCATAAGCAAAAATAAGCAGATCCTGGCTCAAGTAAGATTAAAATTTGGTGAATGACCTTTTGATAACATCTTGACAGAAGGTGGTTCTTGACTGGTTTGGTATGGAAACTTTCATACACTATAAGTGAGCACCACCTGCTATTCTATTATTTGTTTGTTTGTTTTTACAGTGGGGAACGGAGGAAGAAAGAGTGGAAGAGAAACATCAATGTGTGGTTACCTCTCACATGCCTGCCACCAGGGACCCGACCCATAGCCCAGGCATGTGCCCTGACTGGGAATGGAACCATTGACCTTTGGGTTCACAGGCCAGAACTCAATCCACTAAGCCACACCAGTCAAGGCTACTGTTTTTCTTAACACCAAAACAGAGACACTGGAAATGAACTGAAAAGTAGGAGATGATCAGAATAATTCCTAATATATAAGCTTTAATACCATAAAACCTGATCTACAGAAAAATGTTGCATTCATTATAAAAAGTTTAAATAGAAGACTCCAAACATATTTCTATAATTTGCAGTTTACAAATCCACCCTAGTCCTTACCCTTCATCTCTTTTAGAAAGTACAGAGAGGTAAAATGTCTGTGACATATCAAAGGAGCCCTTGTGCATCCTGATCTAAAAGCCAGAGGGTCCACATCATTTTCAACAGGAGGTATGATCACTAGAAATCATGGCACTTCCATATGATTTTCTACAACCATTGAAATAACTCTAAACAACTGAAATAGATTAGTAATTCACAAATATAAAAGAAGTAGAACTAGCACCTTTATTGCATCAAGATGAATGAAATCAGATGCCTTCTTGCGTTTGGTACTACCATGACACAAAGGAACACTTCCAGCTTCATTATACTGTAGAAAGATTTATGTCTGGGAAGCATTCTTCCTTCCCTTGGGCAAGAACATTTGGCATTATTAACAAAAATGCTGCAATAGACTATTTCTTGGCCAGAATTCTATGTAACAAGAATTGGTCTGATCCAATTGACTGGGGGGAAAATGCAGTTTGATTTGGTTATATAGATAGATATAACCAAAAATACAGAAAGAGAGAAGTTATAGTAATTTAACTCATGGATTTGGGATCTTACATGCACATTATTATGCATTTTGCTATCATATGCTTTGAATAGTTGAAATAACAATTTCTCATCATAAACATTTATAAAATTCTAGTTTAGTATAGGTCATTTGCAAGTATTATAAGCATCCAAGTAAGACCTCTAAAATTAATATCAGCAGTTGACTCTGTTTATTTGTAGTCAAGCTGACCAGGAAAATTGAGGTGAGATATAATCACACTCTTTCAAAGTATGGAAAATTCAGTTGTAGCATAATCAAACGTTAAAGAGATTAAGCTAGTTGGTTGTAGGACTAAACACATTCTGTTTCATGGGAGGACTTTAAAGGATACTCATTATCTGCACTCTTAACAGGCTTAGAACTCTCTGTTCACTGTCCTCACATTCCCTTTCTCTACCTGAAGCCAAATAGAAAAGGGAGATGAAGGAAGTTATACACTCTAATCCAGTTTACAAGACCTGTGTACAATAAGAGAAATCATTAAGCAAAAAAATAAAGTCTTAGGGGATACCAGAGGTATTACTTACATGTATAAATTGAACTAATGAAGAACTTGTGCTTGTAGACATAACACCTTCAACTAAGTGATACCCATGTTGATAGACCATCAGCTTCCTGTTGCCTCTGGCCTTGAAGTGCATGGTTCTCCTGTCTCAGCTTGGATGCTTTGTCACCCCATCCCAGCACTGAGCTCCCTCCCTCCTCACAATAGCAAGTTGATAAGTCTTTCTTATTATTCTAGACATTAACCATTGATTTATTTTGACCATCTCTCATGACTGATTTAAGTGTTTTCTCAACCCCTTTTTTGTTTTACTCACCTCTCAATGTTTTTTCTTTTCAAGACCCTGTATAAAAATACACATCTCTCTGTATTTCATCCTCTCATATTTTAACCTTTTGTGTCTGCTCCCCCACAAGCCTCACATCTCTTTTCTTGCCTTTTTGCTTTGCTTCGGCTCTCATTATTTACATGTTAGTTGCCCTTCACTGTTAGTTGTTTTCCATTTCCTCTTTCTCATCTGCCATGACATTTAACTCTGTAGCTACAGTGAAAGCCATGATCCTTTTGCATACAGGTTGTGTGAAGATTGACACCAACAGAAAATTGTCTTATTGCATAGGGAGAGGTTTGGTGTCATGTTTGCTCTCCCTAGTGGGCTGGCTTGAAAAAGGCGTCTCATTTCTACCATTTAACCTGACTTCATTAGGTTAGAGTCATGTGCCACTTAACAACCAAGATAATTCAGAAAAATGTGTCCTTAGGCCATTTTGTCATTGGTCACACATCATAGGATGTACTTACAGAAGTCTATTTGGTATAGCCTGCTACTGTAATTGCATTTGTTGTAGTTTTACATGACTGGTAGTACAGTGCATTTGCTTATACCAGCATCACCACAAGCATGGGAGAAATACTTAGTGCTATGGCATTAGCAAGGCTACAATGATATAAGGCAATAGAGATTTTGCAGCTCCATTATAAGTTATGAGACTACTGTCATATATGCAGTCCATCATTGACCAAAACATCTTATGCAGTACATGACTATATTCTCAATCCAAAACCACAAATGTTATTAGACACAAACCAAAGAGAAATTTTATGTTGTTAGATTTTTTAGAGCAAATTTTACATTTTTGACAAAGTAGTGATAATACAATACACCTTGCACAGAAGACCATTAAAAATTATTTCTCTCATGATTTCAAGCCTGTGATGGAGTGACAATGAACTGAAGTAGAATCCATACTTTCACTTTTAGCTACTAGGATACACTGTCTCTCAAGCATAGGCAGAGGAGGAGGTTGCAAATGCAGAATGGTTTGAAAAGATTGAAAACGTTTAGAGTTCCAAGAGTCTTTCCTCTTCTGGCTAGAGGCAGAGGTCTTAAAGGTTATCATTTTAATGATGGTGAAGAGCACTACACTCCACTAAAAAATTATTTCTCTAATTAGATATATTAGTAGTGCCTGGTCCTGTTAAAAGAAAAACTCTTTAGGTTCAATATTTAACAGTATTATATGGGACAGGATAAGAGAACTTTCCTCCCTCCTCAAGCTGCGAACAGCAGGATTACATTTTGTTGGCAGAACTTGTAAGTCACTGCCAAAGGGAGAAACTTTTGGAAGTTTGTCATGGTAAATCAATGTATTTGTCATGGGTTAAAGAATGGCAGAAGATACATGAAAACCTGATGCTGATCACTTGATTACAAATGACTTTCAGATGTTAAAATGTGTTTCCCAATTAAAAAAAAATAAGACAAATGCCACTCTGCCTGACAAGAAGGGGCCAGACACCTGCCTGAAAACAATGGAAGTCATAATAAGCAGCAACAACTTAGATATTCCTAAAACTTCCTTCCTAAAAGTTAACAATAGCCCCTTGTATATTCTTTCTTCACATGAACGACAAATTCCTAGACTGAACACATACAAAGTGTGTACCTATAACTTCTTTCTCAGCACATGTGAGATGTACTCATTTTTGCAACTTTTGTGACACTGTGATTTATAAGGAGCCTGGTTCTAATTCTCTCATTTCTATTTCAATTGCAGAGCACTCCTTCAAAGCAGCCTTGCACGGCCTGGCACTGGGCTGTAAATGACTAGCAGCTGCCTGCTTATTCTTCAAGTTCATTGTAGAGAACCAAGAGAATTTTCCTAATGTGTCAAATGGTACTGAGATAGACCCTCTCATTCTCCTGCCAGTGTGAAATAAAGATCAACTTTTAAATTGGGTTGTTTCTCAAAAACCGAGCAAGCAAATTCCAAGGAGACATTTAGCCTGAGATTAAGGAACTACAGTTCACCCACTGGAAAAAGTAAGTTTATTTTTCAGGTCAAGAGGCAAATACTAAATTACCTTCTAGAATAATCAGACTGCACTGAGGCCCAACTTTCATAGTTACAGGCAAGTCTAATTAATGGATTAGTCAAAGGATTTGCAGACTCTGAGAGCACATGCAGGAGAGAAAATGAATTATGAAAACCCATAAGGATTAATCAAGCAGTCTGAACTTCTTATTTGACCACGAATGTTCTAAAAACATCTTTGTAATATGGTTCAAGATACACTGCAGTTAGGCTATGTGAATTTTGACTCAAAGACCAAACAGAAAGTCTTTTTCAAAGTCCTTTTCAAATAAATTTAGGAAAATGTCAATATGAGTAAACTATCGAGGGAGGAGACTGTGGTTTGGCATTGCTGTTAAAAGATACAGTGTTTCACTCCCTCCCCCATATAATGGGAAGTGGTTGTTTTTGTTGCTGTTGTTAATTCACATGTATATATTTTATTTGTGCTTTGGGGAAACTTTAATTTCCTATAACAGTTGGCATGAGGACTTTTGGAGTTTGGATTTATGTTTATTCTTGAAAGATTGGCTTTAGCTAAAGGTGAGTTAATTGAATTTGACCTATTTAAGTGGTATAATTAAAATAGTTAGATTGTTAAGGCCAAATATTTTTAAAATCTATTGCTTTAGCAGTTTAGTTTTATGGAAAAAGTAAGAGGAAACAATGAACCCCACTTAAAAGAACACATGCTCAGAAAAAAAGCTCTATAGAAAAAAGATCATATCTGAAATCACACAAACATTAAAATAAAACATCATTACTTCTGAAGTGTCCATAATGAAATAATGAATATTTATATGATACGATAATGAAACAGAATTTAGAAAATCCCATGGACATTTCTACTTGTCTCAATAAGTCAGAATCATTTTTAGTAAAGCAATTTTAAGGTGAAAATATATTACAGATATAAAAACCATAAAAATGAAGATATGCATAAATTTATTCATATTCTCACATGGTGCACAATGCATATTAAAAGAGCACCTGTAGAAAGCAAACCAGCAACTGAAAATTTTCTATAGATTTGCATTATTGAAATAATTTTTGTTTATAACATTTCCGAAGTTCAGTTAAAGGGTAGGCTATCTATTTTTTGTATATGATTCCTATGAAATTCTGTAAATGTTATTTCATTTTATAAATTCAGAACCTCAGAAAAGATATAGGTTATCTAGGATATTAGACAGTTCCTCAAATCTCATTCTTTAATATTTATTCAAAATATTTTCACTTAAAAATTACCTTATTTTACATTATTTTTTGCATAAGAGAAGGCACTAAGATGATAAAATTTTACCTTCTTAAGTATAATGATGAGACCACACTTCAACCATTTTTCAAAATAGAATCAAAATTTTTAAGAGTCCTTTTAAGAAAATTAGGATTTATTTCAACACAAAATTTTTTCTGATGTAGAATATATAAGTAAAACTTACCATTTTGTGGTAGTTGACTTTATTCTGTTTTGAATTATTAGTAGAAGCTTCCTAAGTTGGTATCTACATCCCATGAAACTGTGGATGCATTCTGACTAACATTTTCATGAGTTGTATCAACTGTGATTTCCACAGAGCAGAATTATCAGAAAACATGCACTCAGAATGTGTATATAGTATAAAGGAGCTGGGAGAACTCCTGAAGAGATTTAAACAGTTCATATTCCCAAAAGATTTTAATATTACAGAATAAGGAGCAAAACAGGCTTTTCCCATAATTAGTACAATGGGAACATATGACAACTTTATTTTTACTTATTCTGTTTTATTAATAGACTTTAAAAGGCTTTGTGTACTCCCTAGAAAAACTATATGATTGGTAATAATTTCTATTAGGCTTTATAAATACTGAAACTGAAGTGGAAAGTCAAGGGTAGAGGGTCCACTCACATTTCAAGGATCCTCATGACCTAGAACCACAGCCCTGGGGACTTGCATTAACCTAGTGGCCACGTTTTCACAGGAACACACCAAGCAGAAGGAAGGGAAGCTTGAGAGCCATGAGCTTCCCACATGATCAGTGCAATTCCTTGCTGTCTGGAAGAAAGCAAATTTGCCTAGAGAAGGAGCTGACTCCTGCAAAGCAGAAGAAAATCACAGAGAAATTCATAATCAGGGGTCAGAAATGGCTTTTTGGCTCCTAGTCCCCACTCCTAGTTCAATGATACATCCTCTTCCTGGTTGCTAGTGACTAATCCTGGCTAAGATGCCTGGCACTGACCAAGATTCACGCATCAACTTCTCTTGAACCTCTTAACAGTGGTTTTTGTTCTCCAAATTGTCATCAGATCTCAAGACAAGTGAATTAATAATAACAATAACAATGTGAGTTGAATAGTTGCCACAGGTCAGGGCCTTTGCAAACTCTCTTGCTTAAACTTCATAGTAGGCCTAATAAATAGGAATTATTCTCATGTGTTACTAATTAAAATTTAGAAAGGTAAGGAATTTGTCCGAGGTCATATAGCTCATAAGTGGCAAATCTGGGATTCAAATTAGGTAAGTTTGATGGTGAATCCACTGTTCATTGCACGTCACCATGCTGATTAGTGATGACCATTCAGAATGCAAAATGGAAGATGGGGAGACAGATCCTTTATAAGGAGTCCTTTTTACAACTCTAATCCCATCACATAAATTGCAGCCTACTCATGGGGGACTCTAAGGCCAAATTTCTTTTTTTAATAGTTCCTTTTTTATTATCTTTTCCATTACCAGTTATCTACTCTATACCCTGTTTCACCTCCATCGGCCCCCACAATTACCACACTGCTGTCTGTGTCAATGAGTTTTTTTCTCTTTTGCTCAATCCCTCCACCCCCTAACCATGTCCCAGCTGTCAGCCTGCTCTCTCTGAATCTGTCTTTCTTTTGCCTGTTAGTTCAGTTTGTTCATTAGATTGCACATGTGAGTGAAATCATATGGTACTTGCTTTTATCTGACCATCTTATTTCACTTAGCATAATGTTCTCCAGGTTCATCCATGCTGTTGCAAAGGGAAAGATTTCTTTTTTTATGGCCAAGTAGCATTCCATTGTGTGAATATACTGTACCATAACTGTTTTATCCACTCATCTACTGATGGACAATAGGGCTGCTTCCAAATGTTGGCAATTGTAAATAATACTGCAATGAACATAGAAGTGCATATATTCTTTCAAATTAGTGTTTCGGGTTTCTTTGGATAAATACCCCAAAGTGGAATTACTGGGTCATAAGGCTGTTCCATTTTTAATTTTTTGAAGTAATACTGTATGGCTTTCCACAGTAGCTTCACCAATCTGTGTTCCCACCAACTTTGCTGAAGGGTTCTCCTTTCTCCACAACCTTGCTAGCACTGGTTGTTTGTTAATTTACTGATGGCAGCCATTCTGACAGGTGTCAGATGGTATCCCACTGTGGTTTTAATTTGCCTTTCTCTGAATATTACTGATCCTGAGCTCCTTTTCATATGTCTATTTATTGGTCATCTTATGCCCTCTTTGGAGAAGTGTCTCTTCAGGTCTTCTGCCCAGTTTTTAATTGGATTATTTTTTTCTATGTTGATTTTTATATGTTCTTTATAAATTTTGGATATTAACCCTTTCTCAGATGTATTAGTGAAGACAGTTTACTATTCATTGGGATGTCTTTTCATTTTATTGATAGTTTCCTTTGCTGTGCAAATACTTTTTAGTCTCATGTAATCCCATTTATTTTTTCTTTTGTTTTCCTCGCCCAAGGCAATATATCAGAAAAAATACTGCTATGATGAACACACAAGATTTTACTACCTATGTTTTCTTCTAGATTGTTATGATTTAGAGTCTAACATTTAAGTCTTTAGTGCATTTTGAATTTATCCTTGTGTGTGGTGTAAGAGGGTGGCCTGTTTTCATTTTTCTGCACATATCTGTCAAATTTTCCAAACACCATTTATTGAGTGAACTATCTTTAGCCCAATGTATGTTTTTGCATCCTCTGTCAAATATTAATTAACTATAAGCATAGATTTATTTCTGGGCTCTCTATCCTGTTCCATTGATCTGTATGTCTGTTTTTATGCCAGTACCATGCTAGTTTGATTACTGTGGCCTTACAGTAAACTTTCTTATTAGGTAGAGTGATTCCTCCAACTTTGTTCTTCTTTCTCAAGATTGCTGTTGCTATTCAGAGCCTTTTGTTGTTCCATATAAATTTTTGGAATACTTGTCCTAGTTCTGTGAAATACATCATTGGCATCTAAATAGGAATTATGTTGAATCTATAGACTGTTTTGGATAGTATAAAATGTTTAATGATGTTAATTCTTCCCATCTATGAACTTGGTTATGCTTCCATTTATTTGTATCTTCTTCACTTTCTTTTTTCAATGTCTTATAATTTTCTGAGTACATGTCATTTATATTCTCAGTTTCATTTATTCCTAAATATTTAATACTTTTGAAACAATTGTAAGTGGATTGATTTCTTAATTCCCTTTCTGATAGTTCATTATTGGTATATAAAAATGTACCTGATTTCTGGATATTGACTTATTATCCAGCTATTTACTGAATTCATTTATTAGGTCTAGTAGTTTTTTAGTAGAATCATTAGGGTTCTCTATGTACATTATGATCATTTGCAAATAATGACAGTTTTACTTCTTTCTTTCCAATTTTGATGTCTTTTATTTCTTCTTCTTGTCTGATTGCTGTGGCTAAAAATTCAAGCACTATATTGAATGAGAAGAATGAAAGCAGACATCCCTGTCTTGTTCCAATCTTAATGGGAATGCTTGTAGTTTTCACCCACTAAGTATGATGTTGGCCATGGGTTTGTCATATGGCCCTTATTACATTAAGGAATACTCTCTCTATTTCCACTTTGCTGAGAGTTATTATCATAAACAAGTACTGGATTTTACCAAATGTTTTTTCTTCATCTATTGATATGATCATGAGGTTTTTATCCTTCATTTTGTTTAAGTGGTGTATCACTTATTGATTTGTGGATATTGTACCAACCTTGCATCCCCAGAATAAATCCCATTTGATCATGGTGTATAATCTTTTTGATGTATTACAGTATTCATTTGCTAATGTTTTGTTAAGGATTTTGCATCTATGTTCACTAGGGATATTGACCTATAATTTTCTTACTTTATCTGACTTTGGAATTAGGATAATGCTGACCTTGTAAAATGAACTTGGGACTCTTCCCTCCACTTGAAATTTTTAGAATACTTTTGAGAAGGAGAGGTATTAGTTCTTCTGGGAATGTTTGGTAAAATTTGCCTGTGAAATCATCCAGTCCAGGGCTTTTGTTTGTTGGGAGTTTTTGATTACTGCTTCAATTTCACTAGGTTTATTCTGTCTGTTCAGATTCTGTCACTTCTTGATTTATTTATGGAAGATATGTTTTTAGGAATTTATCCATTTTGTGCAGGTTGCCCTGTTTGATAGCATATAGTTGTTGATAATACTTTTTTACAATCCTTTGTATTTCTTTGTTACCAGTTGTCATTTCTCTTTCACTTTTGATTTTATTTATTTGGGTTCTCTCTCTTTTTTTCTTGATGAGTATGATTAAAGGCTTATCAATCTTGTTTATATTTTCAAAGAACCAGCTCTTGGTTTCATTGATCTTTTTATTGATGTTTTAGACTCTTCCTTTATTTATGCTCTGATTTTTACTATTTTCTTTCTTCTACTCATTTTGAGCTTTGTTTGTTGGTCTTTTTCAAGTCCTTTCAGTGTAAAGTTAGGTTTTTTTATTTGAGCTTTTTCTTGTTTCTTGAGATAGGCTTGTCATGATATGAATTTTCTTCTTAGGGCTGCTTTCTCCTTATCCCAGAGATTTGGGTTGTTGTGTTGCTCATTTTTGAGCAAAAATGTTGCTCATTTTTATTTGTTTCAAGATATTTTCTTATTTCTTCCTTGATCTCATTATTAACCCATTCATTGTTTAATAGCATGTTATTTGGCTTCCTTTTCTTGTAATTTTCAGTTTTCTTCTTGTGATTGATTTCTAGTTTCATAGCAATATGGCCAGAAAAGATGCTTGATATAATTTCAATCTTCTTAAATTTATTGAGACTTGGTTTGAGTCCTAGCATGTGATCTATCCTAGGAAATATTACACATGCACCTAAGAAAAATGTATGTTCTACTGCTTTTGGGGTGAAATGCTCTGAAGATATCACTTAAATCTATTTGATCTAGATATTGGTTTTAGGCCACCACCTCATTGTTGATTTTCTATCTGAAAGATCTACCCACTGACATCAATGGGGTGTTAAAATCTCCTCCTATGACTCTATTTCCATTAATTTCTCCCTTTATATCCATCAAGATTTGCTTTACATATTTGAGTGCTTCTATATTGGGTATATTAATGTTTATTAGGGTTATTTACTCTTGTTAGATTATTCCCTTTATCACCATGTAGTGTCCTTCTTTTTCTCTTACTATAGCTTTGGTTTGAAAGCCTATTTTGTAGGGTAAAAGTATTCCTACCCCAGCTTTTTCTTTATATTTGCATGAAATGTCTTTTTCCCATTCCTTTACATTTAGTCTATGTATATCTTTAATTCTGAAGTGGGTCTCTTGAAGACAGCATATATACTGGGTCTTGTTTTCTTATCCATTCAGCTACTCCATAGCTTTAATTGAGCATTTAAGCCATTTACATTTAAAGTGATAATTGATCAATACATATTTATTGCCATTTTATAGTTTAACTATGTTTCTTGTCCTCCTCCTCCTCCTTCTTCCTCCTCCTCTTCTTCTTCTTCTTCTTCTTCTTCTTCTTACTCTTACTCTTTCTTACTCTTACTCTTACTCTTCCTCCTCTTCTTAAAGCAAGTCCTATAACATTTGTTGTAGTACTGGTTTAGTGGTAACAATACCAGTTTAGCTTTTATTATCTGGAAAGCTCTTTATTTCTCTTTTAACTTTATTTTTAAATATATTTTATTGATTATACTATTACAGTAGCCCCAATTTTTGTCTCTCTTTTCTCCCCTCTCCACCCTATACTCTTCCACCTTCTAGCATTCCTCCCCTTAGTTCATATCCATAAATTGTACATTTAAGTTCTTTGGCTTGTCTATTTCCTACACTATTATTAACCTACCCCTGTCTATTTTGTACACCAATAATGCTTCTTATTCCCTGTACCTTCTCTCCTATCCTTTCCCTCCACCTCCCCATTGATAACTTTCCATATGATCTCTATTTCTGTGATTCTATTCCTGTTCTACTTGTTTGCTAGTTTTTATTTTTTGGATTCAGTTGTTGATAGTTATGAGTTTGTTGTCATTTTACTGTTCATAGTTTTTTGTCTTCTTCTATTTCTTAGATAAGTTCCTTTAACATTTCATATAATAAGGACTTGGTGATGATGAACTCCTTTAACTTGACCTTATCTGGGAAGCACTTTATCTGCTCTTCCATTCTAAATGATAGCTTTCCTGGATAAAGTACTCTTGGACATAGGTCCTTGTCTTTCATGACTTCTAATACTTCTTTCCAGTCCCTTCTTGACAGCAATGTTTCTTTTGACAAATCAGGTGATAGTCTTATGGAATCTTTGTAGGTAAGAAAGATGGCTTCTGCTGTGTGTGGAATGACTAAGCACAGGGATCCTGGTGGTTGACCCCTTAGCTCTCTCCCCAAAGCTACCAATCCCAGGCTCTCCTCACACAGCTCTAGTCTACTCTGCCATCCCTCCATTGGCCCAGCTTAATTGACTGCAAAGAAAATTTTGGTTTTTTGGCTTTTTTATGGGGTGGTTGCATCTCTAGCCTTCTCTCCTTGGAAGATAGAATCTCTGCTTCTTTATATAGCCAGATGTTATGTGGGTGCCTTTATTGGTTCTGGTGTTATGTGGGTGCCTTTCTTGGTTCTGGTGCTCTAGACTGGAGGGCCCAGCTTGGCGTTTAGACCCCACTTAAGGGAAATCTCCCTCCCCAGACACTGAATTACCCCTCTGGTATTTCAGCTGCAGCCCATGGGAGACCATTCATCCTCCTCATGCCTCCACACTTCCTACCAGTCTTAATGTCCTGATGGGTTTTTTCCTATAAGTCCATGGTTATAAGGCTTCTCTACAGCTAGTCATAGCTATTCTGGATGATTTTTTCTATAGTTTAGATGTAATTCCAATTTAGTCTTGGGAGGAGTTTAGTGCAGCTTCCATCTACCACACTGCCATCTTGGATCCTATATAAGGCCAAATCTTTTATAAACGTTGCTCTGCCTGTTTCATTTTACTTTAACAAATCTAAGTATAGTTTATTAAACCATATGTAACCTAGACCATGTCTTTGAATAAAAACAGTTTTATGAATTACCACTAGATTAGTGTGGAAGTTTATGTTACTCAATTGGTCCCAAACAGAGGCTCTATCCCATGTATGGTATCAATTTGGCAATGCAAGAAACTGCTACACTACAATTCTAATTCCTCTAGCTTGAACTGGCTAAGCCCAGCAAAGACAGTTACGGCTTTTCCCCACACAGTGTGGTATATGAGAAAATTCCCATGGAATATGAGCTTTGTTTCATTTTCCAGGTCCTTGTGTTTAGAGCATTTGATGAGCTTCTGTTCCCTTGTTGTCTATTTTATCTCTCTGTCCCTCCACAACCTTCATCTTCTGTATAGCACTTCCTGAATCTGTGATATTCCTATGTATTCAATGATTTTTTCAATGAATATTTATTTTTCACTAAGTACTTGGCACCCAGGACACAGAAAGTGATGAATGACTGGCCCTTCCCCGAGGGGTTCTTATCTTCTACTCCCAACCATTTTGGATGGTCCAGGTCTGACACAGAGAGCACATTACTCATAAGCATAATGATGGTTCCTCACTAGTCATAGGCACAGATGTGGGTTTAGATGTTATGTATGTTGAGAAAGGGTTAGTGAGCATTTCCAGAGCTGCAGAGTACTGTAGAAACTAATTTTCTCCTTCCTGCAAGAAGGGCCAGTGTCTCTTGAAGAGTGTGGTTTTTTCTAAACATCTGGGCTTAGATGATTAAAAACTTTCCTAATCTTGATAAATTGTCCCTTATTCCTGGATATTTTATACATGGGTTTGATAATATCTTTTTCTCTGATCCAAAATGTCTTTGACTCGTGTGATGGGTAATTTTCTCTGGAAGATGAGGAAAGGTAATCAGGCTGGTTTGGTTTTTTTGTTGCTTTTGAACAAGACGGAAGATCGTTTTGGATCCAGTGATTTGCACATGTGGCCTTTCTTTGTAGTAATGAGTTTCTTTCTTCCAATGTCTTCCCTAAAGTTCCATCTCTAATTTGAAATTCCTGGAGAATGAAGTACAAAAACTCATGGCTCCTGAATTGTATGATCCTCTTGGCTTCTTCAATACTGAAATTAATTCTTGAGTAAGACCTGTAGGATGTCAATTTGTATTAATTATGATTACATCTGAAATTCTTGTCTTGACCATTTTGTATTCAAGTCCAATCAAAAGGAAATGATATAGAAGATACAAGGGTAACATAGGAGGCATTTAAGCCATATAAATAATTTTGAAATGATATTTTTGCAGTAGAGTTCTTTCTTCCAATAGTATTAGAAATTAATACATTAAACAGATAATAGAACTGTCCTTACTGGACAGCAGAACCTTCTTTCATTTTGTCCCTTTCTTTTACTGTCCACATTCCTCCTCCATCATGTGGGTCCCCTAAAAGGTCATGTACAGGACATCTAGATGCAGACTTTAAAAATAAAACTAGATTACCCACCTTTACAATTGCATCTAGCTCTAAAACTAATGTCATAATTTCTGTGTCAACCACAGCCTTATTATAATTCGCATCTTTCCAATATTGCTATTTCAACATATAAAGAATATGAATTTTTGTGCTGATTATAATTATCATTCTTTTCACACTAATTATTCTTTCACTATATTATATAAGGTGTTCTGTCCCCTGATGTATACAATATACATTTTTCAGTGTATAAATACTCAGGCTCTATAGTTGAAATGCTTGTAAGGTCTATGAGGGTATGAACAATGGCTATCTTTCTCACCATTGTAGTTCCAATGGCACACAGTAGGTGCTCAATAAATGTTCATTGAATGAATAAAATTAATGAGTTTAGATTAATATACTAAAGATATTAACTTTATCTAGCTGTTCTTCTAATTTGTGTCACTTTATACTTCAGTATTTTCATCTGAATATCAGTATCTAGTCCATGGGGACAATGGAGAAATTAAATGTAAGGCAAGGTAGTGATTGGCACAAAGTAGATACTTAGTTAATATTTGGTCATAAATGAAGAATGTTGCCTTTTTGCAGTGCCTGACGTTTTTAATTTACTGAATTAGTAATTTGATTTTTATCTTAATGAAATAGAATTATTTATTTTTCACCTAGAAAACAGAATATCATCAAGAAGTAATAAATCTGTCTTTTATATAACTCTAAGTGCTATGAGGGTAACTGTAGGGATAACTTTGACTTGTTGAGTTTGCAGAGGTTACAAAGTATTCTACAATGGAAATAGCCTCTGATTTAATTCACCAACAACTCAGAAGCAGGCAGTCTTTTTCTTATATTCCAAAAAATATATATATATATATATATATAAACAAATAAGCAAATAAGATGCAAGCAAACAGAACAGTAATGTCTTTTAAAATGAAGAACTGGTAAGAGGATATTGAGAAAGGGCATTTGTCAGCAAGAAAACAAAAGTGTAACTACATGTATCTCCTTCTTACCTCTATTTCTTTATAAGATATTCATTTAGAAAGAATTCACTATTTTCTCATGTAGTTTACTTGTCAGATGGGACAATTACAGTTATTTTGCAGAGTTATTTTTCTGCTACATAACCACATAGACTTGTGTCTAATGCAACAGAAAATTGCCTGGGTGGAATAACTTTCAGGTATTGGTTTGACTCTAGAGATTTCACGTTTGCTTTTTGGTCACAAAGTTTTATTTTTGTTCAATCCCTCCCCAAAGTCCTAATGCCAGCACCACTCAGGCTCCTAAGATTTGTATGTAGCTGCTAAGGTAAGAGTAGGCATGGAAGTCAGAGGAAGCTGGTGTTGAATTCCAGCTACAACACTTACTCTCATTTATTTGTGTGTATATCCCCTGTCACTAACACAATTTCTTGCTGAGGCAATGCAGAATTTACTGCCTGCTGTAGTGTGGGAGAACACTGCCTCCAGAGAGCTCCGATGGTCTTGGGGGAAAAAGGGCAAGGCTGGCTCTTATAGAGAATTTGAAGTTGGTTTATAGGTGGGTTTTTCAAATTAGAACCTTTATTAGAACTGAGTAAGAATCATAATAGGACAGTCCTCAGTTTGCAACAAAAGTGAAGGTTTTAAGACCAAGGATTCAAACCATTTTAGGGCACAAGCTGTCTGTTGATAGTTTCCATTGAAGAGGTGATGGATCTTGTTGGTAAATTCCTGTAATGTACAATCTAATCATTTGACTGACAAGAGCCTTTTGGAAAAGGAAAGTAGTGCTAATTCTGCAATGTTATAAGCTTTGTGCATCTATAATGACCCATGCCAAAGAACCAAATACATGGGAGGAGCTCAAGAAGTAGCTGTTGATCACAATGGGCTCCCCTTACCGCCCCGCACCCCAGCCCTCTTTATTCGCAGGCAGAGAGGGTTGAGTCAAAGCCTAAGAGATTCTGTGTTTCCAAGGACACTGTGGAGAAGTATCTGCTTGACATTTAAACAATTTAGTCAAATTCAATCTAAAATGGAGTAAGTCCAGATGTCTTTAATTGTGGAGACAATGCCTAAGCCTCTAACAATATGGCTTAGGGAAACATGCATTCAAGACTTGTTTTTCTTTTTTAATCTACTGAAATAATCTAAAAATTAGGGCAGGGTGAGGGGAGGGAGAGAGGAGAAGGAGACATTCATCATTGCATACAGGAGGTTTAGGCTTTCCTGCTCAGAAACAGACTTCGCTGTGGATCCTGGGAATTTCAGCAGGAGTCGAATTGACTGCCCATTAGACTTATTTGCAAAAGATTTGCTGTCATTGCCTGTTCTCACTGAAAGTCACATTCTTGACTGGGCTGTAGTGTGAGCAGGATGGAGTTGTTCTCATTAAAATCTCAAATGTCCTGGGAGAAGAAAAGAACCATTGTGCCCAGCACACCTTGGCGCTATTGGTCTCTGTTCACTGCTGCCTATTTATTTCTCATGCTTTCGCTTTCTCTTTTTGAGCACCTTGGTATTATTCCAATGCTTAATAGCCTGCCTTCTGATGTTTCCCCAAACAATGCATGTTTTGTGTCACTTGTCAAATACTTACATTCGACTTTGCTTTTTGGACAAATATAAAGGAAGCTGTTTGAATTTTTTAGTTCTCTTTATTATTTTAAAATAGTAATTAAGACACCAACCAGAACTCTCTTGTGCTCTACTAGAAACAAAGCCATATACTCCACCTCCCCTCTAATTAAATTATCAAGGCTTGATGTCATCTTGGGTTCCATGCAGTACAACACCTCAAGAGCAATTTCATCATTCCTTAGGCCTGATAACCAGTCCTAGTGCCAATTCTCTAAGGTACCTGAGATTGAATCTTACAAGGCCATAATTTCATTTTCCTTATCTGTATTATATCATTTCTTGCCACATAACTGCTCTAAACATTGTTTGTATTGTCTATTATATCTGTGAAAAGGTTAATAAAACTTAAACCATTTAGAAGATTTAGCCCTGGCTGGTGTGGTTCAGTGGATTGAACCAATGGATCACTGGTTCAATTCCCAGTCAGGGCACATGCCTGGGTTGTGAACCAGGTCCCCAGTAGGGGACGCATGAGAGGCAACCACACAGTGATGTTTCTTTCCCTCTCCTTATTCCTCCCTTCCCCTCTGTCTAAAAATAAATAAATAAAATCCTTTAAAAATACTTAGAAGATTTAAAAATCATTTTGTAAAGGAATTTTAGCATACCTAGTGGAGTTGGCTTGACTCTTCCAAATGATACTATAATCATGCCATTCCAAAGCATAATATTAACTCTTCATCTTTTTCTTATTAATTAGTTTAAGTCTTGTGATTAATTTTACTTGCTCTATGTATGCCTATTAAATCTAAGACTATGAACAACCATGTTCTTTAGGTTCTGTTTTCCTCTAAATAGCCAATTTTTATTATAATGGAAAAATAATAATTACTTTAATTGTACCATTCCTCTGATGGAAACTAGTAGCTCTGAAACTAGTCTGACCTTCCTGGCTGCATGTTGAAATAATAGTATCTTATTACAGGGAATAACAGAATCTGGGCTATCATTTTAACTCAATCTAAAAGGCAGAAAATGTTCTACAAATTACTGTCACAGATTTGAAGAAGACTGTGACCAGTTTCCAGGAAACCAAGACACATGACTGTCCCTAAAGGCTTACTCTTCAACTTTCCCTAATCACTCTTGAGCCCTTCAGAAGAGGACAGGGTCAGGACTCACTGTACAAGAGTAGCCTGCTGTTTGCCACTGTACTAGCATTCAGAGGAGCAGGTGAAGAGATCCATTGAGCTATGGCAAATTATTTAATGAATTCTGCCACAGCCACAAGTGTTTTATGAATTCACCTTAGGCAATATGTTGTGATCTGAGTTTGTGAGAGAAGAGCTATAGTCAGTCTTCAAACTAATTGTTTAACAGCAGAATTGATATCATATAGGGCAGTTAGTGCCTTCCAAATCTCAAGACACAGCTCTGGATCTCTATTTGGGATCTAATAAAAAATTCTAACACTTTCTGCCAACACTCTCAATTTCTACCATTTTCACATAGCACAAATTAACCTTTTTTTGTTTCTGGAACAAATCTTCTTCAAATATGTTGAAGACTCCTTTTCTGACTAAAATGAATTTTTTTCTGTAATTTCCAGAGAATTAGTGATATTGCAACTGCATGGAAGTCTTCATATTATATAAGAAGTTTCTCACCAGTTTTTGAAATGCAGAGTCAAATGCTGACTCTCCATGTTAATAAGACAAAGCTGAATTTATTACTGTGCAGGGAGAATGCCACCTCCACAGAGTTTGATAGCATCTTGCATGAGAAAGGCAAGTCTGAATTTTATTGAGATCTTTGAGTTTGGTTTATCAGGAAGGCAAAACTTTTCTTTTACCCTCATAGGTTTGTTATTGGATGCCTGCAAACTAAATTGACAAAAGACAAATTAGCAAGAGAAAAGACAGATTTTCATTCATATAAGTATGTAAGAGTTCACAGAAAATTGTTAACTCAAAAAGGCAGTTAAAATTTGGAGCTTATATACCATCTCAGTAGAAGGAAACCAGAGCATTTTTGGGAAAACAAATAAATTGTAGGGGAAGCCATTAGGAGAATAAGTGAAAGATATGCTACTTTTGTGAAGGTCTGTTTAGGTGATTTCTAATACCAATACTAATTTTGAATTGTGGTATCCAGTGATAGGAGACAATCTTCCCTGATTGCAAGGCATTCATTTGAATTATTGGGGTGGGGGAGGGTTCTGCTATTAGATAAAGAGGGTTCCAAAAAAATATAAACCTCTTTAGTATATTCCGGATCTCTTTAGATTTTGTATGGATCTTCCTTCGAGAGACCGTGGAGGGGGATCCTTGGTTAGGACTGAGTAAAGTCAGGATATGACTGTTTAAGCTTGCAGTCAGTCCCTGCTGAACCCCTAGAACAACCCAAGGAGGGACCTCAGTGTGAGCTACAGAGAAGGTCAGCCTAAGCCAGTCCTTCAGGCTTCTTGGTGTTAATGAGAAAAAGAATGATCTGCCTGGGCACTGAACAAAATTGACAAGGGATTTAAAGGCCTCTTCCTGCTATCAGGACTCTGCCATTTTCAGTTTTATCTCCTGGGCCTATCATGCAAAGGCACCTCAGAAATATTTTAATAATTTCTACTTCATATGCTTCTAAAGCACAAGAGCTTATCCCTTCCAGTTTATGAGCTTCTAGCCATGTCAACATTCCATCAACAGAGCCCTAAAGAGATACAGTCCTTTGGAAAGTTTAAAGAAGAGCAAGCTGGACATGGCTGACTCTCAGGACCCAGGCCTGGCTCTGAAGGAAGGAACTTTGATTCTAACAATGGAAAATAATATCCTTCTCCCTTCTTTTCCTGCTCCCATCTCCTAGCAGTCTGTGCTATTCCCTGTTCTTGGGAATAGCACAGATTTAGGCCTGCCCTTCTCGGCTTGTTTTTAACTCGTTCCCAACTTCCATTATTCAGGAATTTGCTCTGGGATAACAGTTATTAACAGAGTCATAGGCTACTCCTCAAGGAGAGCACATTCATGTTTTATTGAGGGAAAACCCTATCTTTTCTTCTGTGCTTCTCCTTGATTCTTGCACTGTTTCTTGTCACAACACTTCTGACAGCAGATGTGTGAAGTCAATACGTGGCGTTTCGCCTCCCATGACTTGGGGCTAGTCAGAGGACTAGTAGCCAGAAGGAATGTGTATTGTTTTGGAAATAGATTATAACTCCTTATCCCCTTTTGGGAGTGGCTTCCCATTCTCTGACTGCTTCTTTACACTGAGGTAATGTAGTTTAGACTCACATGTAGGACACATGCCTCCTTAGTCTGGAACCCCTTAAAACAAGTTTTGGATATAGGGAGATACAGTGCTGCTTCACTGACCTGCTGGTATCGGTGCTCCCCGTAATGTGAGTAATAAAAGCAATTTCTATTCCTCTCAGTCCTCCTTGTGGATTTTTCAGCTTATCCAGAAGACCAGTCAAGATCCCTGGGCTTGACTCCTATGTTACAGGAGTTTTCCCCACCATCCAACAATTCTGCAATACCACCTGGGTATTCTACAATTTAACTGAATTCTGATACTATCTACCTGGAAATAGCATCAGATCCTCCCTGGTTGGGTGCTCAGATGCCAATCTCAAGTAGTAAGTCCCCAGGTAACCCACTTCTGTCCAACTAGGCTACAAATTGGAGATACCCACAAATTCCTCCTCAGGTTCCATTAATTTTCTAGAGTGGCTCACAGAACTCTGGGAAATATTTATTCACACTTACGAGTTTATTAAAGACATATTAAAGGATACAGATGAACAGCCGGGTGAAGACATACAATAGGCTAAGGTTCAGAATGGCTCTAAGCACAGCAGCTTCTTGTTACCCATGGAGTCGGGGCATGTCACTCTCCTGGTGTGGATGTGTTCACTCACTGGGGAGCTCCCAGAACCCCATACTATTGAGATTTGAAGGTTGGCTTTCTCACATAATCATGATGGCTCATTACATTAGTTCCATTTCCAGCCTCTCTCCGCCTATGAAGAATGGAAGATAGGGTTGAAAATTCAAGATTTTAATCATGCCAATCTTTCTGTTGCACAGCCCTCTCCAGGAGCCCACCCATAGTCACCTCCTTAAAAAAAAAAAAAAAAAAAGACTTTCCTATCATCCAGGAAATTCCAAGGGATTTAGGAGGTCAGCTAAGGAACCAGGGTCAAAGATCAAATATTAGAAGAAAAAATGTTCTTAATACTCTTACCATTAAGAAAATTCCAAGGTGTAGGGGAGCTCTGTGCCAGCTGTCTGTGCAGACACCAGTATATACATATATTTTTCCTATTTCTCACATATATATAGACAAACACCCTCAATGTCTTCATCACAAAGGACAGAAGCCCAGATATTCTCAGAGATCTGAGCTGGAGCTTATGTTAGTACAAGCAGGGCTGTTGCATATGGGTATGTACATTCTGTGCTGCACAACATAAGTCAAGTGGTGTCTCCTGGAGCTGTGCAGAGACTTCATCCCAAACAACACTTGTGGTTTTCCCTCAATTGATACAGTGCAGAGGTCTCCATGAATCCTTGGATTTGCTATAAAAAGAATACACGCTTTGCTTTCTTAGTAGTGATGATAGGTGCAAACACACTACCTTCCTTCAGCTGTGTAATCTAAGACAAGTTATTTCACCTCTCTGAGCCTGTTTTACCATCATACACTGGGGTTAATTAGTAGTCATTATGTCATAGGAAAAATGATATGAAAAAATAATGCTGTAATCTAATCAGTTAGTCCCAGAAAGCTCTCACTAAATAGTGGTCATTATCATAACCCTGAACATTTTAACCATCTTTTGACTTCATACCCATTACCCGAACTGTTCCCATTATTAAGGAAATCAGAGTTCCAGAATCTGTGTGTGTTGAAGAACTTTAGTTTGAAATACAAGTGGCATTTTCCTATACCCATTGTGAAGAGAAAATGGCCAGTGGTGCAGCCAAAAGTAAGAAGCTCTGGGCCCCCGGGCAGCCCTCCCTGTCCTTGCAGACAAGAGAGAAAAATTCCTGGAGAGAGAAAACACTGGGATCCCCAGAGTAGAGAAATCATTGGGTAGAAAACCCAGAGGGGTGCAGTCCTGGCCATGCTCAAGGCTGCAAAACACAGGTCTGGATCACTTCCCAACTCCACATAATAGGAAAAGATACTGCACCCACTCAGCCTTTATGTAGTCCACTCTAATGCCCACCCAGTTTCAAAGACAGCCAAAAATCTGGGGGGTTTGGCACCATTCAGACAAAATACTCATTTTTAAATAGAATATTTTACATTTTTATTTGGATATTTGACAGCATCTATTTACTTATTTATGTATGCCCTAACTACTCCCCCACAGGGTTCAAGATGACAACACTGTAAAGACAGCCTTAGGTTATAATTTGCTCTAAAATACCCTATAGCAATCCTTACAAAAAAAGTGTTTGAAGAGGAGAACTTACAAGCTTGTGAAAATATGACACCATTAATTTAAGCAGTAAACTAAAGTAATAAACAATATATTAAGCATAAAATCAAATCTGCAATTGTATCTTAAAGTTTATGCATGAAAATAATTATCTTAACCAGATGAGAACACTCATCATTATAATAAAATTAATCTGTAAACACATTTGCATTATCTTACATGGTTAACATCAACACAATTTCAAAAACAAGCTTCCTAACACTGGGGTTATTACTATAGCACTCAGGTCAAATTTGAGCAGAACAAAAATTCAGCTGGACATTAAGTGAGAAAGGAAAATACACATTTTATGACACCAGGACTAAAGTTCTATTTTTTCATATCACTTAGGTACCAGAGCCATAAAAGAAAACCACCAGATAATAAGTGGTAAGCATAACAGTGACAGCCACCATCTCCTGTGCTGCTGTGTGTCAGGTGCTTCAAATACATAAAATATAATGTCACTAAAGGAGAGTGTGCCCCTAATTAGGGTTGGGTACTTAGAATGATTATATTATTTTATTAATAACAAATTTAAAATAAGGGAGTGTGTTACTTTACAAATTATATAAACATTAAATTCCAGTCTGTAGCCTGAGCACTTTGCAAAGAATACATTGTCTCGGGTTAATATATACCAACATCCCTCACAGTGTGTATTTGCACTGTAACAGCTACCTAACCGTGCTCACGCTCTCTGCAGTCTTGTGTATCCATAGTTGTCTTTATTCAACATTTCTCACTGCACACCAGGCACAGATGACCTCATTTTGTCTTCACCAAAAACCTGTGAGGAAGGCATTCCGTGAGTGTGCTTGTCTTAGGGGAAGAAACTTGGGTTTGGGGAGCTCAGACCACAGGCAGAAGAGCCAGGGTCATATTTGCTTGACTCCAAAGACCATGTTTATAATCAATACATCCTCCCACCCTGTCTTAACATTCTTATCTAATCTTTAATTCTTACTATTTCTTCAGCTTCTCATCCTCAATATCAGGTTTATGTAATGGAGTGAAGCTCACTATCAGATTTATTATTTTCATTATTTGTCTTTTGAATACAACAAAAACACTAAAATCATGGGCCTGCAGTTCAGTTCTCTGATATGCATACTTTCAGGTATGACCACACCTGATGGAGACAAGTCCAGTCAGGACCCACACAGCTCAGGAAACTAAGGTGACAACTTCGATGTTGGCTTTGGTGACCAGAATGTAAGCCTCCTTCTGCCTCACAGCATAAGTCTATTTTGTCTCCCAGAGATACTGTGAGTTTACCAAGAACAAGGACAGTACCTGACACTATGATTCTCTCCAAAGATGCTAGAACATGCAGCCCACCCTGCGCTTTGACACAGTAAGTGCATATTACTATGTTTTGTGTTCACTATGTAAGCTGAACTGACTCTCAGTAACTTCAGGACTGAGAATCTGGACCACAGCTTACCTCTCCACCCCAAACCAGCTAGTGCCTCATGAAATGAGTGGATGACAACAGACATAAGCCTCACAGTTACTTGAACTTAACTTCTGCTATATTTCAGAAGACTATTTCATCACCATATATAGTATTTTTAATAATCACACAGAACTGCTTCAGTGCTAAACCATCTACTAAATCTTCCTATTGTCCCTCAAATTCTTCCATCTGAATATAGTCGATCATTCAGCAAAACTTTAAGGATCTACTGATGCTGGCAGAGTGATAAGGAAACAACTCTTGAACCTCCAGCCCCTCCACACTGTAAGCATGCTACTTCAACTTCTCTCCTTTTGAAAACTTTTCTCCTCATATTATATCCTTACTTTGCTTTCATTTTGTAATTCTCTTATTTCCAATGCCTTTCTACCATTTCCTCTATATATTAGGCCTTGTGTATCAAACCATATTTCATTGCACTATTTCTTTCAGATCTTCAAAGTACATCTCCTTTTCAAACATTATGCACAGTGATATTGACTATTACCTTTAAGTGTTCATGCTGTACTATTTACATTTGAATTAAGGTTATTACATCTAAGAACATAGGGAACCATTTCTATATTCAACCTATTTTTCAGAAAATTGTGTCAATTGTCTTCTCTTTACTCCATTGGTAAGGAAGGGATTCCCACCTCAGGGAGATGGAGATAACCAAACACATGACACCTAACATTGGACAGATGGGAACAATAGCAGTTTAGGAGTCACATGTACTCACAACCCAAAGTTGCAGAACACTGTCTGCTACACGGAACACACAGGAGTTGCACTTGGGAACAGAATGTGCAAGCCGGGGGCTGTGGGAAGCAAGCTTTGTAGCATCAAGAGGGTGAGGTGGCCCCTAGTTCCTTCGTGAGGATGTGGTTGGCTTGGTTGAATATTTCCTCAGACTGTCAGGGAACTGAAACTCAATACTCAGGAATAAGCAAGAACTGGCATTACTCCATGATGAATTTGGCTAGGGGACTTTACCTACAGGAGTAGAGTAGGGAGGGGAACTTGCAGTTAGACTATTTGAGATCAAGATGGTGACTTATACATAATATTGGGCCTTAATTTTAGCCCTTATGCCACAGAAATGGACATGTTACCTAAAGAGGAGAGGAGTTCCTCTTTTCCTGTATACCTCAAAGAACATAATTGTGTATTAAGTATGAAGAGAGAATTAAGATCATTGTTCATAATGAATATTGGGCAGAGAACACCTGTCTTGCCTGAACCATTGAACCTAAGTATTCAAAGACAAGGACTCAATCTCTCCAAGTCTCTTCAAGCCTGATGCTAGCAGGACCTGTTCTTCGTGGCACATGCAGTTTGACAATATGATGTTTATGCTATCTACCCCTGAGAGTGACAGGACAACATGCGACTATGGGCCAATCACCCTCATATCTTCCTTATCCCCAAAAGTACTCCAATAGTCTGATATGCATGAGTCTTCTGTGGGTGAAGCTAAAATGTCTAATTATGGACTGATATCCATTATTATACTCAGTTTATACAAGAGAATCACATATTCATTCAGAGAGGCATTTTTACAATAACCAAACAGAAAAGGAAAGTTTGCAATATTTTATTTTAAATGGTCCACATTTTTTCTCAAATTATTCTAGAATTTATTTTATAGATAAGTTTAACTGCCTGAAATACACAAGGTTTTTAACACTGAGAGTGAGCAGCCACACAGCTCTTACTCCTTTCTCTTCTCAGCCTTGATGTGCTGGGTTTGCCTCTACGGGCAGAGTGTAAATGTGAGCCAGGGCTACTGTATGAATGAAGCGGAAGCAGTTGATTCCACTCAAATGAGCTGATTTGTCTTATTATGTATGGTAATATGCACTTATTTTCCAATCAGGAAGCATAGACTTTTTAAAAGCATTTGTCTTTTTCCACTGATATTCCTTTGAGAATCTTGAAAATACAAAGCAAAGCTGCTGCTAAACTGTGGGAACATGTAGATTATCCTGTACAAACATGTGCAATTTCCTTCCTACCATTTTCTCTCTCTTAAAAAGAATAGCAATTTTTTTCATTGTTGTTTTTGAACATGGTCTCAAGGGCTACCCTGAAGTAACATTTATGGTGGCCTGAAAGCCAAAAGCTTAGAGTAACCACTATTCTTACAGGCCATATCCTGCCATTGATTTTTACATAGAATTCCCCATTGATTTCAATAGGGAGTTTTTCCTAAGATCGATGGCAGGATAGAGCTAGTGACATTAAGCATAGATAAAAGACCCTTGAGTTAACTGTCAACAGAGCTAAAATTTAGACACAAACTCATTTAAGAAAAATTGGCCTTCAAAGTTCATCAGAGAACAAAGCATTTCAAAATGCCCTTTCTCCCATTAAGGTCAATATAAATAAGATTTCTTATTCCTAAATCATTATTTCCTTAGATTTGACTTTTTTTTGCATCTTATGTTTCTCAAAATCACATTTTCATCAGTACTTCTTATAGAGTTAAGATTTTTTTTAAAGAAATGTGTTTATTTCCCCTCAAACAATATAAGAGTTAGGGAGAAAAGATAGGTGCTCATATAACTCTGGTGCAAAGTGGAAAAAAGGGAGAGAGGACATAGGGAGGAGAGTGTTCTAAACTGGGGTATTAAAAAAGACATATAGTATGTATACAAGTTCTCAAGTAATAAAAGTAAAAGAATTGAAAATTTAGCAACCCGTTTTTTTATGGTATCACACATATTTGACTCTATTGGCATTACCTATGTTTAAGCCAAAATCAGAAAATTACCTGTAGACAAAATGGGTTATTAGTAGGGTAACCCTACCTCCCAGTATTCCTTATTAAGAGCCCCCTTACACTCTTAAAAGTGACCCTATTTAGCTGATGAAGTCCATGACTACACTGTTAGCAATGCTGATATTAAAATCTTAGTCATTTATGCAAGTCAATGATGGGAATGGAAAAGAGAGTGTGGAGGATGCTATGTACATGTCTGAGGTTCAGAGCCTTAGGGGCCTGGGCTCTCAGTCCAAGGTTAGGATGGGTAGACAGTGCCTGGCAGCGTGACTCCCAAAACCACCTGAGGCAATAGAGATGGGCTCTGCTATACTCCATGATCTTAGGTTCTGTTCATTCTTTTTTCTCCTTTTCTATTTTTTTCATTTTGTCTCTTGCTCTCTTTTTTTCCTATCCTCTGTTTTTTTCTCATCTTGGATCATCAGTTGCTGGTTAGTTATGTCTTAAGTCATCTGCTCTGCTGGCCTGCCCACAAACCTCCAGAACTCCTCCTGGTTGTTTGAAAGCCTTTTAGACCTGTCAGTTAGTCAAAAAAAAAAAAAAATGCTTGCTGAACAACTATTTTATGCCTGACAGTGTGCTAAGTACTAAGGATATGATGATGAAAATGTCAACAAGAGCTGTGATCATTTTTAGGTTTGGACTTTTACATGGGTTCACTGTACAGGAAAGGCACCACTTAAACATGTTTTCAAATATGCTGACAAACTTCCAGTTTCCAGTTCAGCATGCGAGAAGCTTGGACAGCATCACTTTATCCTAACCACAAATAAATAGCTGAAAGAAACTGTAAAACCAACAATTGTCCTTAGGTCCACAAGAGAAGAGAGGTCATGAATTTACTGGAGTAGAAACCCACAAGCAGCAATCTCCTTGGGAACCAGTGGTGGGTAGGAAAACCTCAGCTGTAGGGAACTGGACTTGAATGAAATTCTTGCTGGAGGCTCAGTGCACACAAGTTTGAAAGCTAAAAACTTCAGGGAGGCCCAGATATGGCAGTTGCTTTTACGTAGTACCTCCTGTCAGGCTATCAAGAAAGAAATTACAAATTTGCTGACAAATTTGTGAATTATAACCACATGAAATTGTCTTGAAAATTTTATCAGTCTGAACAACTTCAATTATAGCCGGAAAATCTGAAACTTTTTTCTAATTAGTGGGGGAATCTTATTGGGTTGATTCATGTATATTTGAAATTCACATTAATCTCATTCAAACATGTTTAATGAACAACCATTAAAATTTGATATTGACTTCACAAATCTATTTCATTTTGAACAAAGGAATTGTGTGAGTAAAATGAAACACAATAGAGAAGCTTTGCTCTTATGGCACAATAACATCTGACTGACAACTTTAAAAGTTTCTATCAGCCTAATGTTTACATATATAGTTTTAAGTTGTTTGTTTGTTTTTTTCCTGTGTCCATATACTGAAGTAATGATCTTAGGTTTTACTCAAAACAGGTTGCTATGTTGACATTCTGGGAGTGAAAACTTCAATTTGAAGAAATGGCTGTGAACACAAGCAAACTTACAGTAAAAATAGTTCAGATATTTGGTTTCCAGAAACTTCATTTGTCAAGGGGAAGAAAGTTTCCAGAGCCCTTGAAGTTATTTTACAGAAATCTGAGCTCACCATCACTGCCTACCAGCTCCCTCAGGCTGCACCCACAAGTAAGAATGGGCCTGTATCTGGGCTTTCACCACAAGTCTAGTACTCGCATTTAGCCTTATTTGTAAACATTGTGACTCACAAAAACGCATGTGAATAACAAGAAGATGAAGTTTTAATTAATATGAAGCTTTAATTAATGTGAAAACTCTCAATTTCTTCCTGGCTGAATGGGAGGCAGTGGTTCAGGAACAGTTTGCTATCTCAATAAACAAAAAACAATAAACATTCAAAAAATTGTTAGCTCTGAGAACATGTATAAAAAATGATCAGTCCCTTTGTAAGGATTACCCCCCTGGGTAAAGAATGCAGAAAATACATCATTTCCCCCAATTCCTTCTGTACCAGATAAAATCATTACACAAGATTACATACCAAGAGGGTGGGAATTGCTTCCCTACCACTAAAGCCTTTCCAGTTCTCTCAAAGCAATCAAGCTTCCTGCTGTTGTCCTGAGCAGACGTCTAGCTGCTTTCCCACCTCCTGAGTAAAACAGTTCAATTCCAATCTTCTTCTCTCTGGCTCAGAAAAGCTCTCCAGTCATATTCAGAGACTGCTCCAGCTTGTTTTCAGCCCAGCAGACAGGAGGTCTCAGAACATAAATTAAAAAATTATGTTGTAGTTAAGTACCTGGGAGCACGAGAGGTTTACTGGTGGGTTGAGGTGGAGAGGATATAGTGTTTTTAATCTGTCCTTAGGGTTGTCTATATTCAACCTTAGCTCTTCATTTTAAATGCACACATTTGTATATTGTATATTTACAAATATACAAACACACACACAAACACAGTCTGTTCATAATTCATCTATATGCATTATGTATAGCTGTGAAAACCATGTACTATCTAGCAATTCTTTGCCATCCTAGTCAGGTGTGGACCTGTGGTTTGCTCTGGCAGGTAAAGAGAACAGGAGGGTCATGCTTCTCTTCCAGAGGGAAGCTCAGAAAGTCCGTGTGCACCCTGCTTGCTATTCTCTTCTTTCTCTGCCTCGTTATTACCGGCAATTTTTAAGCTGATAGTTATCCTATAAGATTGGGTCCTAGATATAGAACAAAGCAGAAAAGAAAACGAACATGTTCATGGACAGGAAATACACCTTGTATTTATAACTACTAAGATTTAGGGGTTGCTATCACCATAATTTAACCTAGCCTGTATGGATGATATATTGTACTAACCTCAAAAATTTTGTGGACTTCTAAGAAATTCCCACATTATATAAACTATCTTGGAATAGAGTTCCAGAAACCAACACTTTTTCCACATCATTCCTTTGAACAACACTGATGGTAGTCTCTGTCCTGCTAGAACCAGCATAGATACCTCCGGTTTCCAAACCAGAAAAAATGCTTTGTTTTATAAAAGCTGCCCAAAGCAGATGCCACCACACCTGGTCTGTGCATCTCTGCAAAGGAAAAAAAAAAAAAACACACTTTAAAAGTCTACACCTTTTAGTTTGAAACCAGGTCTTGCTCCTTATCTTCTTTTTACCTTAACTTATTCTCATAAATTCAAATAAGCACCAGCCCATCTGACATTCATAAAGACACAGGGCAGCCTATCTATTTTGGGAAGTACACATTTAGTCATCCATTTCTCCACCTAAGTATTCATCTGCCCCCACTTCCAGGAATTATTTTTGTTGAGAACAGCAGTTATTCACTCTACATCACCCAGTCTTCCTTGGCTGGGTCATTTTTCAACTCCTAATGGGGACATTTGAAACACACACCAACCCAGGGAAGTGGACCAGCTCTGGGCACGAGTGTCTTTGCATTGATTTCTTCTACATGCCGCTCTACTGGGGCTGCCCCATTCACAGCACCACCCACTGCCTTACTGTAGGAAAAGTGATGCCTCTATCCTGGGTAGGTACCTTTCCTTTTGCTTCCTAAATTCTCACTACATCACTATATCCTTCTTTAGTTCACACTGTATGCTTGGGGACTGTCTGTACCCTTATCAGACTGTTCATTCCTTAATGGAAGTACCACATCTGATTTCACTGTTATATACTTGACAGCAAGCATCATACTTGGCACAGAGCAGATATCCAATACGTATTTCATGTTTAGGACTCTTTAATGATGCCACATTTAAGCATCTGAGACTCTCCTCCTACCCAGTACAGGAGGCAGGGGAGGTCCAGAGTCCCCTCACTGAGCTCACCTCATAGGAAGGAACTCATCAGAAATGGGCAAAGAGCCTTTCCTCTGGCTCCATGCCTAATGATTCAGGGGAAAGTCAGAAGAATGGCCTATCTGCTCACCATCTTACAGGTCTATAATTGTATTGAGGAACATCAAATATCATCCCTTTATCTTAAAGCTTAAATTAACCTCTATTTTAAAATTATGCAAACATTGGTTCTTCATTTCACAGATTAGAATGTTAAATACACACTCACTCACACACATACTAATCAAAAGCTTCTAATCAGACTTTTTAAAATTCAAGCTTACATGACCTGAGTTCTTTGGACTCATCCTCCATGCCTCTTTCTCCTATTTCCTGCTTCCATTTCAGCTCCTTCCATTCTAGCTGTCCAGCCTACCCTCCACTCTTGCTTTTCACCAAGCACATTCCAGTACAGGGCCTTTGCAACATGATGCTCCCTCTGCCTCACACTCTCCCACTAGAACTTTGCGTGGTTCACTCCTTCCCCATGTTCTTCTGCTTCCTCAGAGTGACCTTTCCAAATCACCCAGTCTTCTCTCACTCCTTTACTCTTGATCCCCTTTCTGGTTTGTTTTCACTCACAGTACTTGTGGTTTGTGAAAAAAACTCACACACATGTGGTTTTTTCCTCATGCCAGTCAATTCTACAACTGTCAGAACACCAACTGAGTGTCCTAAAATCCAATTCAATTCTGTCACTAAGGTCAGACTCCATAGATTCAGGGCTCAGGTCCACACATCCTTCACTGTAGATGCCAGTCACATGTCTTGGCTCTCCAGGTTACCCACTTAGTTTATCTATAAAATCAGAGGGCACCCCACAACACCCTCCTTTGGAGTTTGATAATTTCTTAGAATGGCTTACAGAACTCAGGGGGACACTTTACTTATTATTATTAGTTTATTATAAAGTACACAACTCAGGAACAGCCAAATGAAAGAGACACATGGGGCAAGTTGTTGGGGGAGAGGTGTGGCACTTCCATGCCCTCCCCAGTTGCATCACTGTCCCCACCTCAAAGTGTTCACCAACCTGTAGGGGTTTTCATGGAGGTTTTGTTTTGTAGGCATGATTGATTAAACCCTTGACTGTTGGTGATTAACTCAATCACTACCCCCTCTTCCCTCCCCAATAGGGGAATAGGGCTGAAAGTTTGCAATACTTTAATCTAGTCCTGAAACTTTCTAGGATTCCTCAGCCACTAGTCATCTCATTAACATACTGTTGAGAGTGAATGTTTTATGATATAGTCTTTCCTATAAGTCAGCCTCCAGCCTTTGTCATGCATGGCCCTGAGGAGCTGGGATGTCTGTATGACCTACAAGCAACACTGTCACTAAACAATAAGACTGAGTCGACCAGGTGACTATGCTATTCAGTCAGTTTTTATTAACGCAGGTTCAATCCGACTCTAATAACCCAATAACAATAATAATCACATAGAAACAATCAGCAATAGCATCACACAAGAGAATTGAGGGATAACGAACCCAAGTCCCGAGAGTCCAGATCAGATCCCTGTCTGGGAGGCAGCCAGTCAGCATCTTGTGAGGCAGAGTCTACGATGGCTTCGGAGTCAGCTACAGCAGGGTTGATCATAGCAATGGAGCGTCTTTTGGCCATGTCAGCTCCTTTCAGCTGTCTCAGCTGTCAGCTGAAGGCCTTTGCTTTCATACTCTCATATAATACAATGTTGCGTCAGCCTCTGATTAACACATGTTGTTTTGTGCCACCTCCATAAGCACATGTTTATTTTGTCCCTCTTTTGCACATGTTCTGAGAGGGTAGTGGTGCCCTTCAGATAAGCATACGTTGTCTACCACATTGTACTGTGCATGTTTGAGGGTGGCGTGTCCCTCTCAGTCATTGCTCTACTGCACATGCTTTTAACATGGCTTCTTAATTGACAGGACTGACACCGTCTTAGCTCAGTCCTGCTCTTCACATGTACAAAAGAAACTGTTATCATTCCAAAAATGGCAAAGATTTTAGGAGCAATGCCAAAGATCAGGAACCTATTTTCTTGCTGATGCTGAACACTGTCTGCAATAACATCACTAATTATTTGTTTTTACCTGTCTCCCTGTTTTTTTGTGTGTCTTTCCCTACTAGAATGAAAGTTCATGAAGGACCAGGACTCGGGCAAGTGCTTTGTGAGAGAGGCAGGGAATGAGTTAATAAGCCTGAGGCTCACAGGGTGATTGCTCAGAGCTACAAGACATGGATATTTTAACTCTTCCTTCCAGTCTCTGCTACTAACTCTGGGACAAAGGGAAGCAGTAGTTCAAAGTTACTTCCTCTTTAGTGCAAGGAAACTGAAAGCCCTTTCTGAGTACTGTATTAGTTTCCTGTGGCTGCTTTAACAAAGTACCACAACTTGGTGTCTTAAAACAACAGAAGCTTATTCTCTCACAGTTCTGGAGGAAGGCTTTAGGAGTGGATCCTCTGTTTCCTCTTTCCAGCTTCTGGTTGTGCCAACATCCTTGGTGGTCCTTGCCTTGTACCTGCATCACTCCACTATCTGCTTTTATCATCATATAACCTTTTCTCCTGTGTATCTCTCCTCTTTTTCTTATAAGGGCACCACTTATATGACCAGCATGACCTCATCTTAACTTGATTGCATTTGTAAATGTACCTGTTTCCAAATAAGATCACATTCACAGGTACTGCAGTGAGGACCTCAACATCTCTTTTTGGGGAAGACAATTGAAACTAAGAGTTTTGAGAACCACATGGAGCACAGGTCCTTCTGGGTTTATCTTGAATTCAATCCACACAGCATCTCCCAGAACATAAGACATTCATCAATCTGAGACATGGGGAATTTGGGAGGGAACTACAGTAGACAGAGCTTCTGAAACTTTATTATGTTTCAGTAAATTAGATAAACAGAATACAAAGTAAGAGGACATACAGATGGCCAATAGACATATGAAAAGATGCTCAGTGTCACTAATCATCAGAGAAATTCAAATTAAAATCACAATGAAATATCAATCACACCTGTCAGAATGGCTATCAGCAATATATCAACAAACAAGTTCTGGTGAGGATGTGGAGAAAAGGGAACACTTTTGCATTGTTGGTGAGGATACACATTGGTGCAGCCACTGGAAAGCAATATAAAGATACCTCAAAAAATTATAAATGGAACTGCCTTTTGATCCAGTGATTCCACTTCTGGGACTATACCCAAAGAAACCCAAATCACTCATTTGAAAGAACATGTTAATTACAGCATTATTTACAATCGCGAAGCTATGGAAATCAGCCCAAGTGTCCAGCAGTAGATGAGTGGATAAAACAACTATGGGACATTTACACAATGGAATACTACTCAGCTATAAAAAAGAAGAAAATTCTACCCCTTGCAAAAGTGTAGTTGTACTGGAGAACATTATACTAAGTGGAATAAAAATCCAGAGAAAGACAAATACTATATGATTTCACTCATATATGGAATCTAATGAACAAACTGAACTAACAAAGAAAAATGGGGACAGATTCATAGACAGCAGGAAGACACCAGGTGGGGGCAATATGGGTAGGGAGGGATCAAGCAGACATCAAGTCATCCTCCCTCTGAAAGAACCATAGAAGCTACATTTTCTTTAACAGTTTGTAGCATGGGTTCTAAAATTGAAGAGGGTACCAGAGTGGGGTGGAGAGAGCATGCTGGACTCAATTCAGGAGTCTTTGCAAATCACAGGAGCCCATCCTTTGGAAGAGGGTGAGGGATGCATTTGAAAAGATTCTTTAGGAGACTCTCACCTATTTCAGAATCACTTTACATGAACTAGAATGAGAATTTACATTCTATTCTGTCTACTTTTGTTAATGGCTTATCCTCCAAAATTGGCATCACTTTTCTCCGTGACCTAACTTTTCTTCTGCATGGTAGGCTGTCTGGAAATCACTGCCTCAGTAAATAATTTACTAAGTAAAACTGCTTTAGTCATATGAAAAAGGGTTTGTTTTTTTGTCAGTTTCAGAAATGCTATTAATTTGTGGTGATAACAATCTTTCATATCTTGAGAGTTTGGAGAAAAACATTCAAAAATGTACAATTGCCAAAAAATGTGGTAAATTCCCTTTTGTATTGCTGCACAAGTATAAATTTATACTAACCAGACCTCCCATGTTTAGGGAATTTCCTCAAACCCCTTGACTTTTTAAGATTATGAAATGTACTCTGGGTACAATCCCCTAGGTCTCCACACCCTCCCAGTCCACATGAAGAACAAGACATCTGCTCCTCCACTCTCTTGAAAAGTATATTTAATTATCGTGTGCTTTCCTTTTCAAAATGGTGTTGGCTTTATCCCCTCCCCTTTTTTTTAGCCTCCAAAATAGAATCATCCTTCCAATGTTAAAATCAGATAATAGCATCTACAGCAACAATAATAATAGCTAATCCCATAAAACTGTGTCTTCCATATTTGCTGAGAAAAGTCAGTGTCAGATGTTGGTTCTTTCAGTTTTCAGGAAAAGAATTTACCTCAGGAGACCTCTAGAAACAAGGGTCTGCTGAAAATGGGTTAGGGGAAAGCCAAGGAAGATTATGGAACCTTGCAGACTTGAGGACCCTACAATGATCAGTTTTTGTTTCTCAGTCCCAGCAGAGTCTATCAGTGTGTGTGTGTGTGTGTGTGTGTGTGTGTGTGTGTGAGAGAGAGAGAGAGAGAGAGAGAGAGAGTGAGAGGAAAGAAGGAAAGAGACATACTGAAGGAGATAGGGAAACAGATCAAGTTTGTGAGTCTTCTTCCTGAGAAAATTTAGTAATGCCTTCCATATCTTCACATGGTATAAAAGACTGATAAAATGAGAAGCAGAAATTTCACTGGAGTAAATCTTTGCTGAAAAAAATTAAGCAAGTGTGGGTCTGGTATCATTCAAACTTAAAACAACCAAGAACCAAAATCACCAGCTTTTGTTAGAATTTTTTTTGCAGCTTTGTAATTTTTCTGCTGTCTCATTTGTGTCAAATCCTGTTTCTTTAACAACAAATAAATACAGCCAAAAAGAAGTTTGCTTTTGTGTTATCTAGAGCAGGAGAGGAAGAAAGTGTCGATTAAATTCACGTATTTTGTGAACCAGTATTTTAGAGCCAGACATAGTCCCTGCCCTCACAAAGCACACATTCATTAGACATACAATTAAAGACACCGCAGTTTGTTTTGGAAGAGAGCAACTTAGAGTCAGAGGAGCAGATCAAGGAAGCTTCCCAAAGAAGTGGTGTCTACATATGATTCCCAAACTCAGCTACTTGTTAGAATGCACAGGAGAGGCTTTGGAACTACATATTCCAGACCTGCCTCTCCAATCTTTTAAATCAGAATCTCTAAGAAAGAATGGTATGTTTGCATGTGTGCCCAGGTGGAACTGAAGCAGTTTTCTGACCCTGGGTTCTGGGAAGAGAAGAAAAATGAAGAATGTGTAGGAGCCTAGAGCTAAGAGGGCACATTGTGGAGGAAGAACTAAAGCACAGTTGGTATGACTGGCACTTGGACAGCAGTGTGGGGTCACTTGCCGGAGAAAACAACCACATATGAGGGCCTGTGCATAACTTTCAGGAGGCTGGACGTCATTCCAAGGACAACACAGTTGGAAGAATGGGGAGCTGGTGACTGGAAAGGAGCAGAGGGGTCCCAAGGGCTATAGGAACAAAGCCTAGAGGCATTGGGAGCCAAGCCAAAACCACACCCTTCTTTCTCCAGGGGTTTGAAAGAGCTCAGAACCAGTTCTGCAGCCCTTGTTGCATTGCTCATCTCCCTTACTCCTCTTCCCTTTTATCTGCATCCTTCACCACTGGGTAAAAGATGAGGTGAAAATATACACGTGATTTATGATCAGCTGTCACACTCTAATTTCCACATGCACAGATAGAAATGTACACAACTTCTCAAAAGGACAAAGGGATACTGCAGAAACCCTCCCTCCTCCCAGGCAGTCCTGTATGACTTCTTTCTCTTCTTCAGGCTACTTTAGATACTTGTTTTAACTGATCTCATTTGTAAATAAATATTGTTGCTTGTTTAAGACTCTCCCTCTGAGGGTGGTACTAGCCTCATGCCCCTAAAATATAGCATATGAATATATATAGACTGTCCAACCTGTCATATGACCATGTCCTCTGGTTGCAAATCTCCTCCCTGGCATCATTAGACAGTCATGATGTCATAAGGATTCAAGTGGACACAGCAGGATGAACTGTTACATTACAGAGGAAAGGTGCAGTCTTCCATCTCATTACAGCCAGCCTCCCCTCTACCCCAAGGTGCTCAACCAGCAAAACTGGAAATCAGGAGCCAATGCCAATGGGAAGATTTAATGAAGACATTCAGTGGTAATGGGTCAAGAAATGGATCTTTAAAAACCACAAACTTCTCCCCAAGACTCTGTTTAAGTGAATATACTTGCACTATTAAGAAATGAGATTTCCCTAAGCAGAGGGAATAGATAAGTAGGGAAAAACCAAGCCCTCAATAACAAAAGTTATTATCTTTACCAGTAGCACACATAAAATAAATTGTACTGAGGGATGACTTAAAGGCATTTCCCTTTATCCAATGGGTTTTGAAATGAAACTGTTATCAAAACAATATGTAACTATAGACCTTGGCCGAATACCTTCCTCCATTCTCCCTCCACACAGCTTCTTGTAGTGCTGTTTCCATGTTTCTGATTTTGATAAGCCACCATTGGTTTCTGCAGGGAGAGTTGGGAGACAATATGAAGAGGAAAGCTACCAAAGAATGACTGACCCAAAACTTTGTTTTCTACTAAGTCTAACCCAAACCAACTACTTAAACTCTAACTCAAGATAATCCAGAAGTTTCAGTCTCCCCTACTGAGAAATATTTCTCCTAAAGCAGTGTCCATATGTTGGAAAGAGTGTTCACAGATGAAATCATCTAATAAAGGTCATTATTAAGATGTAGAAATCAATTTGGGTGAAAGCTGCAGTGCAATGAATGATCCTAAGGAGTCTGTAGCAGTGTCTTTGCATTGGATTCTTATTTTGGAAAAAATTATTAAATGTGAGTTGATCTATTTTTCTAATGCTGTAGATTAGTTTCTTGAATGAAGTAAAGATCTTGAGAAAAAGCAAAGCAATTAAAATACAAATCTAAAATATGAGCTCATAACTTAGCTCAGAAAGAAAATAAGCAAGAACAAAAGACAAGGGAGAACAGAAAGCCAGAGATATTCTATTATCCATGGTCAGGTAACTTGTTCATGTCTCACACTTGAACTGAACCCAAAGTTTGAATATATAAGTGAGAGAGAATAATAACTTTTTCTTTGGGTGTTTGATATAGTACAAAGCTTGTGACCATGGATTAAGAAATATCTGACTTCTACATCATCAGTCTATGGCTTGTCTTAGACTAAAATCTTAGGTAGAACTAGTAGCTCTAGTCATGCAAGCTGATGCTCCAGAGGAAGGAGCTGAGAACACAGAAATATTAATACAGCCATCAGAGAAATGACTCTAAGCCAGCAGCTGACACTATTTAGTTTCATTGACTTACAAGAGTTGAAGAGTTTTAAAAGTGAATTGTAAAAGTGGTTAAAGAACTTGCTTAAGGAAAACATAGCCAGGTATCAAAACCAGGCTGCAAGGGGTCACTTCTAAGATTTCATTTGACATGAGTTTGTGGTTGGGAACTCAAGAGGGCTCCTCAGGATCTAAAGTTCAGCCCTTCCTAGTCTGGTGCCAAATCCAAGCAAGGCATGGAAACCAATTTTTATAAAGTCAAAGGCACTGGCAGTATGTAAAGTTTTATAATTTCATGTCTACAACATGATCCTTGCTGTTTAAATATCTGTCCTGCTGAGAATACAGAATGAAAGACACCAAATGCAAGGGCAAGTCTAGACATGCTCAGGGCCAAGGGGTTAAAAAGTTTATATGAGTAATTATTTAGGCTTTAAGGCCGAAAAATTCAATAACAAAATCAGGGCTGGTCCTAAAGAGATAACCTAGGGCACTAAGAAGTCCAGACACGGAGGAAGGCATGTGCCAAGTGCCTGATCTCCAACACTTCAGTGCTGTGGAGTTGTGCTCAGTTTTCTTGTGGAAATCAAAGGAGGGTTAAATATATGTGGCCTGTCCCTCTGCACTCTCTGTATAGCAAACATTCTGCAACAGCAAGGCAATCGTCCTCTTTTTTTAGTTCTTAAAGCAAATTAAATAAATGTGACTGAAATAAAAAATTTTAACTTCACTAGTATTTATCCCCCCAAGTAACGTAGCTGCTTATACAAATAAATAAGGAGGTATTAATTCTGACTTTGCACTTAACATATACTTAGCATTAACAACATGCTTTATATTCATTTATTCATAATCATTCTAAAGCATCCAGAAAAACATGGAGTGATTTCTATGGCAATTTCTTGGTCCTGATTTCAAAGAAGTCACATTACCTGCTTAGATTCATTCAGCAGTGTGGATGACAAAATCACAGAACTGCTTGTTTCTAGTGCATTGCTTGGCTGGTCATATCCAATCTCCAGATGGGTGATTCTGTGACATAAACAAGCATTTCATTTTGAATTGTGAGACCTTGCTTGGGGCCCTAGCTCTGCCATCTCCTGGCCCAATAGCATTAAATGAATGTGCAGTGACCCACACATAGGAGTTGCCTTATTTTTAGCCCCTTTAAAACCATTTTCCCACCAGTTCTGTTCTTAAGTTCTTTAACTTTTTCCATTAAACATTTTGATTGCATTTACTAGAATCATGATTTTATGAAACACTGATATGCTGAAATATGTGATTTCAGGCTACCTAACCATTGCACAAATATGGCCTGAGAAGTGGAATATGGCAGTGACTAAAAGCAAGGCCTCTGGATTCCGCCCCCTGAGTTCATAGCCCATTTAGGATGCATACAAGCTGTGCTACGTCCAGGAGGTTTCTTAACCTGTGTCTGAAGTTTATATCTACCTTATAGCTTTCAATGAGGAAGGTAAAGGACCTACTTTTTACAGTAATTATGTGAGAATTAAAAGCAATAGTTTATGTAAAATTATGAAAAAGAGCTTGTGAGGCACAGTAGAGAGATAGATGGCCTGTTTTTATGGAAGTAATATTTGTACATAATATAAAAAGCAAACTGGAGCTGGCAAGTTTATCTTAAGTATGAAGAGTCTTTTCTCACCTCCTGTCACCCTTGGTTTTCAGTCCTGCTCCCTCCCAAACAGCAACAGAGTTCCACTTGTTAGCTGATTCTTTTGACACTTGTTACCATTTTTTCTAACAATATAATTAAATCTAGACCTGACATATCAATTCCTTGTTAAAACAGGTTAGGACTTAACTGTATTACACCAATACACACACCCCTACACACACGTACACAGCACTCTCTACTTTGCTGTCCTCACCATCCTCCTGTAATATTGTTTAACAAGTTTTGGTTATATGCAATCATTGTCCCCAACTGAATCATAGAGTTAACTGTGACACATTTCCTCCTCCATATAATTCTTTTAGTTAATGATGTTTGGGTTGTCTGTGTCCCATCACTGACTCTGTCTCTGGCAGAAACAGGTGTGGAGCATCCTCACAGGACCTTGCGTGTCAGGAATGCTAACATGTTTGATTCCTCCTGTACAAACCTCTGTCTCCTGCTCTCGTTGCTTCTACTTTTACTTCGGGTACAACTGCAACTTGTGCTTTCTCATCATCAAGGACAGATAACTTCTTTTTTCTCTCTCTTTGTACCAGATGCACAGTTTCCTGATCTACATTTTTCTTTCTTTATTCCTTTGACTTACTAGAATAATCTCCAGTAGCTTCTGTAGAAAAGATTCATGGCAGGACAGTATTGTGTCTTTAAAATGCCTCCCATTTATTTTTTGCTAATTCAACTTGATAAAGAATTCCAAGTTGGAAAGAATTTCCTTGAAAACTTGAAAGGCATTGTTATATTGTTTTTCTGCCTTCCACTGTTGTTACTAAGAAATCTGGTGCAATGTATAGCATCAGATAGGTGCTGAAAGTATTGAGGGGAACACTTTGTAAAGTACACAATTGTGTAACCACTATGCTGAACACCTGAAAGTAATATAAAATATGGAATTTAAACTGTAATTTAAAAAAATACAAATAAATGTTACTAAATAGATACTAAAATGTTTATTATCTTTCAGGGTAGTGAGTATTAATTTTTTTCTTCTTTTCCATATTTTAAAATTTGTCTCAAATAATAAAGATGTAATATTTTGATCATTTAAAAAGTTAAACATTTTTTAAAAAGAAGTCTGTTATGATTATAAAACTCAGGCCTGTGTATGTGTGCTATTTTGTTTTGTATGGTTTTTTTTTTAATCTGTAGAAGTTTCTGGAGTTTTCTATTTATTCCTCTTGTTCTGGAATTTCATAATAATGAGTTGGGTATTTTGTTTTGTCTCATTTGCTTGCTCTTATTCTGGAATCTCAGTGTAGAAATTCATATCCTTCAGTTTTGAAATTTTTTCTTGAACTATATCCTTGATAATTTTATCCATTTCTCTTTCTGGAATTCTTATTTACTATATATTTTACTTACTGAATTGAACCTCTATTTTTCTTATCTTTTTTATAAGGATAAAGGCTATCTTTGCTCTTTCTTCTAATTTTTGAACAATTTTTAACTTTACCTTTTGGTCTCCTTATTATTTATTTTAATTATAAAATAAAAATTATATGTAATTTTTTAAACATATTTTTTAAATGTTTACTAATTTTAGTTTCCAACAGCTCTTTCTAGTTTTCCCATTGCATACAATTCTTATCCTGTAAATGCAATATCTCTCTTCTCTTTCTGACGATAGTAATTATTGGAGTATTTGTTTTGTTTTAGGTTTTTTCCTCCTCACATTGCTGTTTTTTCAAATATTCTTTTTTCTTTCTTTTTTTTTTAGTTTGTTTTACCTTTGAGTGGGAGTCTTTCCTAAGGAACTGGAGGTTCTTACCTGTCCCTTAGATCTATGCGAGAGGAACTAGAGAGCTAATTACAAGCTCTGTGTGCCTCAGTGGGCTTATGAGATTTGCATTAGAATGTCAAACAGGGACCAGCCATTTCCCTGGGTAATGCCAAATGTCAATATCAGCAAGTTTTTTTTTCTTGAGTCAATCAATTTCTGTAGAGAGAAATCCTCCAGTCTCTAGTTACCGCCAGTGTACTGGGGACCTCAGCAGTGGAGGGAGCTGAGGTAGGGAAATGCATCTCTGTAAGACATAGTCAGTGAATCTATCTGTTCTTACTGTAGCAACATAACCTGTCTGTAGTTGCCTTGGTGAATCAAAATCTAGATTCTGTGCTGCCATTTCTACAGAAACTATGCCTGCCTCCTTGTCAGGTTAGAGGAGCAGTCACCCAGGAGTATGGGAGGAAAAGGAAACAGTGTCCTAACTACTGAATTTCCTCTTGCTAAAGCATCTTTTCTACCAAGTCCCAGCCTGTTCCAGATTCTTTGTTATCATTTCTCTCTGAAGGCCCACAGATTTTAGATAAGTCTCTTTCCAATTCCTTTCTGTTTTCCGTGTTCTGAAATTTCACGAACACTTGTAGCCCACTCTGTACCCTCACACAGTCTCTTTGTCCTTTGGCCTTAAACCTCTTGAAATTATTTACAGTCAGCTTTGAAGCACTTGGGAAGAAATATGGACAACCATGTGTGTTCAGAGTGTTTAATGATGTAAACTATGTTGGTGTTATTATTGTTAATACACAATATTATTATATAATATTATTATTAAACAATCATTCCTCATGTCCTCTCTTCACAATGAATACAATGTTTAAGAGGAAGTATCAGTAGTGAAAGTCATAATTTGCCCACAGCGTGTTTCTCAGCCTGGCTCTATGAACAGCTCCAGAGTGGAAAATTCCTCCTCCTCCCTCTCAACCAAATTGAACCTCTTCAGTGGCTTTCCCAGAACTTTCTGGGTTCCTTTCCTCCGGGAACTTTTTAATAGGCCCCCTGATTACATTTTGACATTTCATTGACCCTTTGGCTCTTTGCAGTTCCTCCTCTCACAAATCAATCTTACTATTTCCACATTTCTCTCCCTTCTTACTATTTCCAGTTGCCTTGATTGACTTTCTCCTTGTCAGGTCATCAGCAGGTCCCAATAATTCAGCTTATAGACCACTGGACCAGCAAGGCATAATTACACTTCAAATTAAGTATTTTAAATGTGGCATGTGGCCTTCAGCTTCTCAGAGAAAAGGCGCTGTGTGGGGGTGAAATAAAAAAGGAAATGAGAACAAACAATTGTTGCTCAAAAGTTTCCCAATGATTCCAACACATATTGGAAAAAAAATTAGTATACCCAAACCATAGGGTTGAGAGCCCAAGAGTGTTCTGTGAACTGAAGTGGTAGACAAAGATCAGTGGAAACCTCACAAATCCATTGTACAAATGGATTGTACAAATGGAGAAAAGTAAGGATGACCCTCTCCCCTTCTTAACTTGGAATTCTAAAATGGGACAAACTAAAATCCTTTCTTTGCCTGGAATATAAATTACTGGCAATCCCCCACAGTACCTTTGAATACTGGGTCTCAAATTTCTGAACAAAGCTTCAATTTCCAGTCCTGTGTCTTTCCACCTTTCTCCCTAAGTACTACATAATTTTCCTGCAGAGAGACTTGAAATTGTGGCTGTAAGTGATATCTCTGCTCTTCTAAATGTTTCCCCTGACCTTGGGATTCTCTGGCTTACTTATTTATGTATATACTACAGAGTGTAAGTGCCCTGTAGGAACTTTCAGACTTAGAGTGAAAGAGCAGAGGAAAAAACCTACGGAAATAACAAATGTGTAACACATCACAACAGCAAAAGAAGAGAGTCTTGAGGTGACATCTGCAAAAGTCTGGTAACTTCCTTTTTACCAAGAGACACTACAAAACCAAGTTAAGAAAAATATAGTCATGCAGTATGTGAGTAAAGTTAAATAATGGAATAATTTAAATACAGATACTGTCGTTTGACAAAAAAAGAAACAAAACCCTGAATTGTAATTGTTTAATACAAAAAATAAAATCCACTGGCAAGATCTCAAGTTAGAAACACCTGAATGATTTAACTCTCCATTTCCACTGTCCTTTAGCAAACTGCCCAGTAAGTTGAGGAAGCTTACCAGTGCTACAGAATATTTTGGTTAAATAGAAAACTGTTTACCTTGGCTGCTAAAATTCCACATTTCATCCCTTACCTTCTCTTGGGTTGAAAAATACTGAATTCACAGAAGAGATCATAAAAAATGTCCTTTGAAATAAAATATAAGTATGTTACAATTTATCAGATACTTGATGGAAAGTTCTTTAAATACCACCCCATCATCTGTTGCATTTCCCCTGCTCTCCTTTCTAGAAACAGTGATTAGTAAGACTGAAAGTGGGAATTTGCACCAATCTCAGACCATTCAGTCTAGAGCTTTTTAAAAAAATAAAAGAACTTCTCCCAATCACAACACTGCATTACTTACAATTTCCACAAAATTTACCCAATCATGAATAATAAAAATAAAACAATAGTTTACAATAGAAGTAATTTTCAAATAACTCTTCCATCCACATTTTTTTCTTCTAGTAAATACAGTATATTTGTAATGTCTGTAGGAAAATTAAAATGGTATGTATAAAAATTTTTTTGAGAAGTTTAATAAATTGAGGGAAATCATAGGCAGATGAACAAAAAAGTGTTAATTTGGGGGAGGTATTAAACTAACTAGCCATCAGTAAAAATATTAACATGGCCACAGGTTCTACATCTTTCCATAAGTGGTGGTTTTAAAGTAACATTTGAAAGCTCGCATCACACTAGCTGTGGTGCAGCTGCTGTGCTGTTTTTCTTGGCATGCATCAGGGTCCTTGTGGGGACTGTAAACCTAAGCTTTGGAGCCGAGCAACTCTAGAACCAGACTGCTGGATGGTTCTCCTGAGAGTTCAAGCATTTGAGTGAAAAGACATGCATAAAACTCACTTCTTGTTTGGATGCAAAGAAATATAGACTCTTAACCAGGTGTGAAAACATGGCTGAGCTTCTGTAAATGTGGTGTTGGGTATCGCTGATCTCAAGGGATGCTGGGACATGAGCTTTCCCAGGCCACAGATTCTCAGCAGAAAAACTCACTTCCTCAGCTTACACTAAGGAGTGTCCATCTCTACTTTGTTGACCCAGTTTCCATAAGGCTTTCAATTAGGAGCACATTCTTTTTCTCCCTTTACTGTTTTCAAGTTTAGCCCAGGTCAATAAGCACCTGAAGATTTTAGACAGCAAATAAAAAGCTTAATCAGCCTCCTGATGAGTGAAAATGCTCTCTGAGTCTTACAGCACTTGAGCCTTTGGCATTCTTCTATTCAAGATAAGCCTAGATAATATCTGGGATCAACTGTAGTTGATGAGGTTTGAAATGCCCAAATGCTTGCTTCTTTTTTTTCTTTTAAAGAGAACTTAACCCCATTGCACTCAAAAGTACATTAAGTACATGGTTTCTTCACCAAAATGTTTTATATCTTTAAAGTTTTCTTTAAAGACAAAATATAAAAGTGGCAAGAAATTTTTGCAGCAAAATTAGCTGTGCATGGGATGCTAACAAGACAAAGAAGAAAATGTTTCTAATTGACAGAGCTGAAAGATACAATCTTAATATCTGCAGGAGTTACTAGAGGCTTTATTTTGAGGAGGTCTGGTAGAAATTGAAAGAATAGTTTTATAGAAGTAAAAAATCAATGCATATCACTTTTACAAAAGATGATCACTTTTCCTGATTACTAGGGCATCGTTCAGTACAATAGAAGTCACAGTCATTTCAAAATGTACTTTACATCATTACTGATGTTAACTGATAGACAAAAACATGTACAAGTCATATATATTCTTCATTAAAGGACCTAGTCTCTTTTTTCTATGTCCTGAGATGGAATTATAAAGAAAGATCTGTTGTCCTATTGAGACAGAAATTTGCTTCATTCAACTTGGCAACATAGACTACCTGCCTAGAAAGAACCTTTTCTGTGGCACCTGACTTGCATTGTTCCTGCCTTTTAACTTCTGGTTAAGTGCCCACAAGCATAACTTCCTGCCTGGTTGTCCCCTTCCCTCCCTGCACACCCAAAGTCTACTCTGCACATGGCTGAGTGTGCCCAGCAGCATGCCAAAGAACAGAACAGTTGCCTCCTAGGTACACAATGACTGTCAAAGTGCATTGCCACAATGTAGTGGTTAGTCACAACAAAGTGAACATCGTCTCTGTGACACAGTGGGGGAAACCCAGGAATGACATGCATCCTTGTCAAAATTATTATGCCAGTGCACCTTGGAGGTAAAGGTAAAGTGAGTTTGGGTTTTAAATATAGCTAGAGAGTGTTGATTTGAGACACAATACAATGTCAAATAAGAATGTTTCAATTCAAATAATTTCAACTCATTTAATATTGTGTGTTACAGAAACCCAGTGGAAAAAAGATCACTCTGACTAGGCAGTTTGGAAGAACTGTATAAAGAAAGCAGCACTTGAGCCCTGGCTGGTGTAGCTCAGTGGATTGAGTGCGGGCTGCGAACCAGGCATCGCAGGTTCAATTCCCAGTCAGGGCACATGCCTAGGCCATGTCCCCCAGCAACCGCACACTGATGTTTCTCTCTCTCTCTCTCTCTCTCTCCCTCCCTTCCCTCTCTAAAAATAAATAAATAAAATCTTTAAAAAAAAAAAGAAAGCAGTACTTGAGCAAGATTGGAAGATGAGATAGAGTGTGGACTTATCAGGTGGAGTGTAGAGGAAAACAGATGTGGGCAGAGGGAATAGCCAGAGTCAAGCAGCTAGCCAACATGTGCATGGTATAGAGAGAAGGGGCAACAGAGAAGCTGTGGTACAGCTGAGGTCCCACCTCGCTTGCTCTGACTTCCATGCCAAGCAATCTAGACTACTCTGTAGGCAAAGGGGAGTCATTGAGGTTCTTGAACAAGAGACTGTCATGATCACAACAGTACTGTTAGAAAGGTGAACCTGGCCATGCAAATGAATTGAAAAGAGGGAGGACAGCACTTGGAGGCTGTTGAGTAATCCCCATGTGAGGTGAAGATCTGAGTCACAGGTGACAGTGGGGCTAGAGGTCAGGGACATATGGAGAAACAGAACAAATAATGGTCAAAGACTCAGACTTGGACTTGAGGGGTGAAAGAGGAGGAAACTACAAGATTATCCAAGTTCCAAGCCCAAGAGACTAGGATGGCTATGGCACCAAGCATGGATCCAGGGAACCTGTCTCAGATATGTCTCATTTGAGGAGCAACCAGGCATTCAAGTCCAGCCTTGAAGACAGAACTGCAGAATGAAAGAAGCTAAGAGCCAGAATGATGATGAGTAAGAGGGGGCAGGGAGTGGTGGAGTCAGCATAAGATAAGACCCCAAGGCAACTAGCACAGTGCTGCTCACTTAATAAATATCAACAAGTACCCATTAATTAAATGAATCACAGTGGAGAAAGGGGGACTATATGAATGTATATTCATTAGCCCCAGTTACAACAAAGATTGAACTCAATGAAAGTCAGATACAAATAAAGGCTGAAAAGTATCAGAGACCTTAAAAAGCAGGTGCGGTGCTCCAGAAAGCTTAATTAAATTGAAACCATTCCTGCCATCTAAAATTTACTTAGTAAAATAGGCATAATGTGATGTAATTGTATCACAGAGCATCACTTCCATTAATAAACTATAGAAACCACTTTGCAAATTCAAGAATATTTCGAGCACTGCTCTGCTCAATCAATTATGAAATAAAATGAACCCATGACATTCTGCTAAAGTGGGAGAATTTCTGAATCCAAGAACCCAGACAACCTGCTACCAGAGTGGCTCATTACACCAGATGCCCAGTGGTTTGAATGTCTCCTTGAGTACAAAGCTTCAGTTCATCAACTGTTGTAAACAGTTTTGTTTTGTGGTTTTTTTTTCTTCCTGAAACTAGAAGCATGTTACATCAGCTAAGTTATAAACACTGGTTATTTCTCTAAACACTTGATTATATTTCTCTCTCATTTCTTGACCAGTTGGGTGTTAGTGGAAGATAAGTGTGGATACTTGTCCAAAAAATGTCATGGCAGAAAAGAAATGGAGAACTTTAATGATATTAACAATTTGTATTTCTGTGGCATTCTTACATAAAAGAGTTTAGAGTGGTTTAAGAACTTTTTATTGTACCAGTGTACATGGAAAATATAGTATTCATGTTATTGGTTTTTTAGCTTGGTCAATAAAACTTGCTGTACTCTACCAATAAAGAGTATTAAGATGTCAACTTTTAAATGTGAGCCCTCCTTTCATGAATGGTTAGTTTTTTTTCCTAAACCTTCACAGTGAATATATCATCTGAAATGATTTTCCCTAAAGTTCCCTTGGCTGCAGAGCTAACCAGGATTAATAATTTAAAAAATGATGGCCTTTCATTTTATTATTTTTTTAAAATAACTTTGCCACAAGAGTGATGATGGGGAGTGGATATAGAAAGGAGAGAGTGAGTTGGGCTAGTGGAGATGGGAGTGTATAGAGAAACCCCATATGCAAAATTTAGCTTTTAACTATAAAAAATAAATTTTTTAAAAAGGACATTCTACCTCTGTCAGTAAATTTCAGAAATTTCTTAGTTACTACTCACCTTTTCTCAAGCCAGCTGCCAAGGATAAGGTAAAATGAGTTCCAACTAATGGAATTCATAAATCATTTGTAAAAGCCTGGGCATCTTTCATCTTTAGCATTCTTTGGTATTATTCTAAAAAAAAATTGGCAGCAAAGGCATTCAAAATCCCTCTCAGTCACTGTCCCCTTCTTGCTGCTATAAACCCATAAAGGAAAAAGGAAGTAGGGGACTGTTGGGAACTGTCCTGCCTGGTTTCAGAAGCTATAACCCTGCCAACAGGCAAAAAGGCCCCATGGCTAGGGGATCTTGGAGCCACTAAGGAGACAAAACTCATCCTCCCAGCAGGGATGCAGCCTCTGCCCCCTTTACTTCACCGTGCTTGGCCCCTGGAGGATGGCAGGATAGTCAGTGATGGGTAACATTCCTCAAGGGAGGAACAACCTAAGACAGGCACTGTCATAAAGGGACCATCAGGGGAGCACAGGGGATTGTGGAGGAGGGATAAAAGACTTCACCCCTCAGCTTTATCATCACCTGAGTTCTCATTCTATCTGTAAAAAGTCTCTTGGCTAATCTCTTGGCTGCCTTGCTTCCCCCACCTGATTCAAGCCTGAAACAATGCTGAAGGAAGGTGTAGCCCTGTGCCAGAATGGGTGGTTCCTGGCGGGGTGGGGGGAATCAGACCTAAGAAACAATGCATAAAGTCCTGTGAAACCTGCTTTGATAAGAATATCCTTAGTTTAAATATTAAGGGTCCAAGCACAAAATAAGTTTGTTTCTCAAGGTTTTACAGCCAATCGGCATCACCCTGTCTACCAGACCCTGACTTAAAAGGACCCCCATGATCCCAGAAATGATATCTGTAAATCATACCTCCTTTCTTTGATATGCACCCCTATGCAAGCTAAACTCAGTAAAAGTCCATTGACAGAGAGGTATGGCACTTTTCTCCTCTGAGAAATTGGTTAGCCTTTCCTCCCCAAGCAGATCATGTCTTGGTAGACTTATTCTCATGCACAGCAGCCAGGGAGCTCTAAGGAAAAAGCGCCCCCCCCCCCACAGGAGACTAACAGGTTTGCCTTCCAGACCTACCAAATGATTTTGCCACAGGCAGATGGGAGCAGAGACTGGATCTATGTGGTTATGAGAAGAGTTAGCAAAGGTAGAAAAGCACAGTAGAGACACCGTTCCACTTAGTCCTCAAATATTCATGGAAGAGGCTGCTGAAGCTAATATTCTGAGGGGTTCAACAATAAATAAAACACAACTCCTGCCCTCAAAAATATATCAAAGGAGGAACTGCAAAACTCCCCATTTACTGCCACTGTCAGTGATGGTCAGGCCAAAGTTCCTTCACTCTGGGCCCCTTGGGCTATTACAGGCCTCTCACTATATATCTTCTCAGCCTCAAGGATGTAACATGGGGGGGAGTGTTTAGTGTGTCTTGGTCCCACTCTTTTCTCTCCTTTGTGGTGCTGCTTCCTAGAGCCCCTCACCAGCCATTTCAGAAACCTGTCTTCTGGCTCACACCTTCCTTCCTTCCTTCTCTCATCCATCAAGAACTGGCATGCATTTCTCTTGTGATCAGACAAAGCAATGCATTTTGAACAAGGGACATTTACTGTAAAGTTAGGAAGCTGCTTTTCTTGCATGACATATGCAAAGCCAGGTCCTCCTTTACTTTAGAGCCACTACCACCACTCCAACCTTAATAAGAATTTAAGAGTCTGAATACTTACACTTCAAGTTTTTGACTTAGTCAGGTCAGGCTACTGTAACAAATTACCAAAGACTGAGCTTAAATGACAGTCATTTATTTCTCACAGTTTTGGAAACTGGGAAGTGCAAGATCAGGACACCAGCATAGTTGGGTTCTGGTGAGATCCTTCTCCTGGTTTGCAGGCAGCTATCTTCTTATGTGTCCTCACATGGCAGAAAGCTGAGAGAGGAAGTAAACACTCTCAGGTCTCTTCTTATAAGGACACTAATCCCATTCATGAGAGTTTCACCCTCATAACATAATTACCTCTAAAAGGTCCCACCTCCTAATGCCATTACACTGGGGGTTAAGATTTTGAATAGGAATTTGGGAGTGGGGGAGACACATTCAGTCTACAAGCAGCTTCATTGCTATTTAAGCTATTCCAAGCATTATGAGCTGGTAGCTGAGGCAGTAATTTTGTAGAAAGGGCCCTTCTTGGTATCTCTGAAACCACTCCAATCACATGACCATATGTCATTGTTAAACCTCAGTCCGAATGATCTATTATGATAAACAATAGCTACAAGTGGCTGTTAAAATTTAAATTAACTAAAAATAAAATTTAAACTTATAGTCTCAATCACTTTAGCTATATTTTAAGGGCCTAGTAGTCACCATATTGGACAGTAAAAAAATTTCTGTTTTTGCAGAAATTTCTGTTGAACAACTTTTTTCTGAATCAATATTGACTGAGGATAACTTTCAGATATAAAGTTCACACAATAGCAATTTAATCACTTATCACAATAAAGTATTTAAACTATAATTATACATGACAGATTTATTCTCCCATACATGAAAGGATCAGAGACAATATTTTTTTATTATATATCTGAGAAAGAACATAGCAGAGACTTCCTGGGTTCAGTAAGGACTCAACTGAAATGAGCTTAAAAAAGCTGCTTATCTTTTAAACTGGCTTAGTCATTGGAGATCTATGTAAAGAGGTTTTTCATAATTATAATAACCCTCACACATACTCTAAAATTCACATAAATATTATAATCTTTGTATTGTTCCTTTCATGTCTAATAAAAACACACATGGAAAGCCTACAGTGTGAAAATCATACTGTTTCACATGCAGAGCAATCTCCAGCCAATCACAGGCAAGGTTGTGAATTACAGAAACCAGGAGTAAAGAAAGCAGCATTCAGTGCAAAGAAGATCATATGACAGCTACTCATAAAGCCCCTCCTGGTGCTGTGGTACCTGGGGAAACTTATCTGGCCTCTTAAAGCCCTGGTTGGCACTCTCTTTCTCACTGACAGCAAATGAATGGCTTTCCAACCCAGAACAGTCTTGGGCCTTTGCTTTCCATGGGCCTTTCCTGAAGCTCACCAGTGGCTGTGTCAGTATGGGCTAGTAAAGGTGATGAAGCTGACACCACAGGAGAGAGGTGTGAATTGCAAGACAACAAGATTTCCAGAATGGCTAGCTTGGTGACTGAACTTGATAGAAGGAATGTATTTCCATCTCTGACACCTCTCATCTCAACCCCAGTCAGGATCCCTCTCTATTTCCAACCCATCACTTAATACAATGAAAAAATTCAGAAAGCCATAAAGCAGGAAGCCAAGTGTAGATTCTGTATGTCTTCCCTGCCTCTTTCTCCCTGTACACACTCCAGGTTTTGCCCAGTTTCCAAAACTAAATCCCCTTCCCCAGGATGGCTTTGCCTGAGGGCAGCTCAGAATCATAATCATGCAGAATCAGCTTCTCCACTTTAGTATGAGCTAAAATACAACCCAAAGACCCTTGCTCTGCCCTACCTACAGCCCCACATGAACACTCTTGCTGGTCTATCATGAGACCCAAAGATCAGTCATTCACAACTGAAGCCATCAGCCAACACATACTTACAGGAATTTATTATAAATCCAAGCTCTTTACCTTCATGAAACTTCAGACAGGAGTACTCTCTTTTGTGAAATGCAAATTAGAAATGAGAGTAATATGCAGTCATCGAGGCCCTAGCCATTGATGACTGGATACCTCTAAAGCATGTGGAACAGCAGGGGCAGAGGTGGTACTAAGGGGAAAAAGAGCAAAATGGACACAAAAGGGGGTGGGACAAAATGTTGATGGTATTAGAGGTACTGAAAAAAAAAAAAAAAAGAAGAATCCTAAAGATCAGCTTTGGCACAACTGTGGTTAAGAACTCAGCTTGGACCTCCTCCATTTCACCATCAAGAGGTTTCTAGAGACTGGAATGGAGATCCAAGATGGTGGAGGAGTGAATGGAAGCCACATTAATCTCCTCCCAGGACCAATCTAGAATTATAACTAAATTGTAGAGAAATCATCCTGAATAACCAGCTGAACAAGAGCTGGAGAGAAGCCTTATAACCAAGGACAGACAGAAAATACCACTTCACCACAAGAAGACTAGTAGGGAGTGCAAAGGAAGTTCGAGAGGGCTGGCTAGGCAGGCTCCCATGGGTGGCAGCTAAAGTTCCAAAAGGATATTTCAGGGGCCTACAAGTTCTACCTGAGAAGTGTAAGGTTTAAACCCCAAACTAGACTCCCCAGCTTATAGCAGCAGAGCTGAAAAGGAACCCAGATAACATCCAGCTGTGAAAATAAGCAGGATTTCTGTCTGCCAAGGAGAGACAGTTGGAGATGTAGAGAGGCTCTTAAAGAACCAACACACGAAATTTCGTTTGTAGCCACCTACCTGGCTTCCAACACACAGAGAGCAGAGTGGAATAGAGCTACTTGGGGAAAGTCTGGTGTTGGTGGCTCTGGGGAGAGGATCAAAGGAATAGCCACTAGGTCCCCTGTGCTGAGTCATTCCCCATATTGCAAAAGTCATATTTCTTAGGCAGAGCACTCTTCTCCAAGTGGTGTCAACCTGAGGAAAGGCAATAGCCCTGCCCACAAGAATGTCCCAACCTGTGGTGTTTAAGCCCAGATGCTGATTACTGCTTGAGGCTATATCACTGATAAGTTTAACATCTAAGGAGGAAAATACAAAGAAGCAGCTACAATGGGAAGACAAAGAAACAGACCCTAAATGAAAGAACAAGATGATTCTCTAGAAGAAGAACTAGATGAAATGGAGGCAAGCAATTTATCAGATAGAGAGTTTAGAGTAATGATTATAAGAATACTCAACAACATGAAAAAAAGACATAGGAAACATAAAAAAGGACCAGCAAGCAACAAAGGATGCAACATTTGAGATAAATAATACACTGGAAAGAATAAACAGTAGGTTAGACAAAGAAGAGAATCAAATCAGTGATTTGGAAAACAAGGTAGAAAAAAGCACCCAGGCAGAGGAGCAAAAAGAAAAAAGAATTTAAACAAGGACAACTTAAGAAACATTTTGGACAAGGTGAAGTGTAACAACATTGGCATCATGGGAATGCCAGAAGGAGAAGCAATTAAACAAGGGATTGAGAACCCATTGAAAGAAATAATGACAGAACACTTCCCTAATCTGGTGAAGAAAAAGACACACCAGTCCAGGAAGCTCGGAAAATCCCAAACAAATGGGACCTAAAGAAGCCTGAACTGAAATACATCATAATCAAGATTACAAGGCTTAAAGACAAGGAAAAGATCCTAAAAGGCACAAGAGAAAAGCAGGTAGTTACCTACAATGGAGCACCAATTACACTGTCATCTGATTTCTCAACAGAAACATTTCAGGTCAGAAGGGAGTGACATGAAATATTCAAGTTGATAAAAATCAAGGATCTGCAACCAAGGCCACATTACCCAGCAAGGATATCATCGAAAATTAAAGGACAAATAAGGAGCTTCCCTGATGAGAAAAAACTAAAAGAGTTTGTTAACACCAAACCAGTACTTCCACAAATGTTAAAGCACTTACCTGAAGAAGAAGGAGGAGGGGAGTGGATGGGGAGGAGGAGGGAGAAGAGGGTAGAAAGAGAGGGGAAAAAAAGGAAAATAGTCTGACAATAAAATGACACTACATATGTATCTATCAATAACCACCTTAAATGTAAATGACTTAAGTGCTTCAACAAAAGACATAGGGTATCTACATGCATAAGAAAACAAAACCTATATATGTGCTGCCTCCAAGACCTATCTCAGATGGAAAGATACGCATAGACTAAAAGTAAAGGGATAGAAAAAGATATTTCCTGCAAATGGAAAAGAAGGAAAAGCTGACGTAGCAGTTCTTACATCTGACAAAATAGATTTTAAAACCAAGGCTATTGTAAGAAACAAAGAAAGACACTGCACAATGATAAAGAGAACAATCCAACAAGAGGATAAAACTCTAATAAATATTTATGTACCCAACATAGGAGGACCTAAATATGTAAAGCAAATTTTGATGAACATAAAAGGAGAGATCAACAGAAATACAGTCATAGTGGGGAAGTTTAACACCCCATTGACTTAAATGGATAAAATTTTCCTGGTCTCAACAAGGAGACAGCAGCCTTAAATGACACACTAGATCAAGTGGATTTAATTGATGCCTGCATAGCATTTCACCCAAAAACAGCAGAATAAACATAATTTTCAAGTGCATATAGAACATTTTCTTGGATAGACCACATGCTAGGACACAAACCAAGCCTCAATAAATTTAAGAAGATTGAAATTATATCAGGCACCTTCTCTAACCACAATGCTATGAAACTAGAAATCAATCACAAGAAGAACACTGGAAAACACAAAAAAACATGGAAGCTAAATAACAAGTTATTAAACAATGAATGGGCCAACCATGAGGTCAAGGAAGAAATCACCAGATACCCTGAAACAAATGAAAATGAGGACAAAACAATACAAAATCTTTCAGACACTGAGTAAGCAATCCTAAGAGGAAAATTCATAGCATTATAGGCCTATCTCAAAAAATTAAAAATCCCAGAAGGAAAAGTTCAAATAAACAATCTAACTTTACACATAAAGGTATTTGATAAAGAACAACAGACAAGTCCAGAGTGAGTAGAAGGAAAGAAATAATAAAGATTAGAGTAGAAATTAAAAAATAGAGTCTAAAAAAAATGATACAATAATCAATGAATCCAAACGGTTGTTCTTTGAAAAGATAAACAAGATTGACAAACATTTAACCAAATTCATCAAGAAAAAAGACCCAAATAAATAAAATCAGAAATTAAAGAGGCAAAATAACAACTGACACCAAGAAGATACAAAGGATTTTAAAAATATATTATGAACACCTACCTATATGCCAACAAACTGGACAACCTGGATGAAATGGATACATTTCTAGAAACAGAGAATCTTCCAGTACTGGATCAGGAAGAATCAGAGAATCTGAATAGACAGATTACACCTAATGAAATTGAAGCAGGAATAAAAAAACTCACAACAAACAAAAGCCCTCAACCAGATGTCTTCACATGTGAATTTTACCAAACATTCCCAGAAGAACTAACATCTCCTTCTCAAACTATTTTATAAAATTCAAGAGGAGGGAAGGCTCCCAAAATCATTTTACATGGCCAACATTATCCTGATACTAAAACCAGATAAAGACACCACAAAGAAACAAAATCATACGCCAACATCCCTAATGAACATAAACACCAAAATCCTCAACAAAATATTACCAAAGTGAATACAACAATGCATCAAAGTGATCATACACCATGATCAAGTGAGATTTATTCTGGGAGTGTAAGGTTGGTACAATTGCAAACCAATGAATGTGATTCACTGCATAAACAAAATGAAGGATGAAACCACATGATCATATCAATAGAGGCAGAAAAAGCTTTTGATAAAATTCAACACCCATTTATAATCAAAACTCTCAGCAAAGCAGGTATAGAGAGAATATACCTAAACATAATAAAGACCATACATGACAAGCATACTGCCAGCATCATATTCAAAGGGCAAAAACTATAAGCATTTCCCTAAAGATCAGTAACAAGATAGGAATGTCTTCTTTAACTCTCTTATTCAACATAGTACTGGAGGTCCTAGCCACAGCAATCATACAAGAAGAAATAAAAGACATTCAAATCAAAAAAAGAAGAAGTAAAACTGTCCTTTTATGCAGATGACATGATATTGTACATAGAGAACCCCAACACCAAGAAACTACCAGAACTGATAAATGAATTCAGCAAAGTATCTAGATATGAAATTAATATCCAGAAATCAGTTCTATTTTTATATGCCAATAATGAACTAACAGAAAGGGAAATTAAAAAAAAATGATCCCGTTCACAATTACTACAAAAAGAATAAAATACCTAGGAATATATATAACCAAGGATGTGAAAGACCTGTATGCAGAAAATTATAAGACACTGAAGAAAGATATTGAAGATACAAATATATGGAAACACATACCATGTTCATTGATGGGAAGAATTAACATCAGTAATATGTCCATATTACCCAAAGCAATCTACAGATTCAAGGCAATTTCTATCAGGAGTCCAATGTTGTATTTCACAGAACTAGAACAAATTTTTCAAAAATTTATATGGAACTACAAAAGGCCACACATAGTAACAGCAATCCTGAGAAAGAAGAACAAAATTGGAGAAATCACACTACCTGATGAACCTGCAGTATAAGGTCATCATAAACAAAACGGCATGGTACTGGCCTAAAAACAGACACATAGATCAAGGGAACAGAGTATAAAGCCCAGAAATAAACCCACACTTTTATGGTCAACTAATATTCAACAGAAGAAGCAAGCACATTCAACGAGTTAAAGATAGTTTATTCAATTAACAGTATCGCAACCTGGCTGGTGTGGATCAGTGGATTGAGCACTGGCCTAAAAACTGAAAAGTCACGGGTACAATTCCTAATCAGGGTGCATTCCTGGGTTGCAGGCCAGTGTTTCTCTTCCTCTCTTTTTCCCTCCTTTCCCCTCTCTGAAAATAAATAAATAAAATCTTAAAAAATGGTATTGGGAAAACTGGACAGATACATGCAGAAAATGAAAGTAAACCACCTTATACCACACACAAGAATAAAATCAAAATGGACCAAAGACTTAAATGTTAGATCCAAAACCATAAAAAATTGTAGAAGAAAACACAGACAGCAAAATCTTGGACATTGCTCTTAGCATTATTTTATTGGATATATCTGCCTAGGCAAGGGAAACAAAAGAAAACATAAACAAATGGGACTACAGCAAATTAAAAAGTTTTTGCACAGCAAAAGAAATCATCAACAAAATAAAAAGACAACCCAGATAGTGGAGAATATATTCACTGACACAGCTGAAAAGGAGTTAATATCCAAAATTTTTAAAGAACTTACAAAACTCAATACCAAAAAAAAAAAA